>KK500179.1:78580-165211 GCA_000688715.1 Glossina pallidipes | reverse complement strand
GAAATTTTTCTTTTTGAATTAACAAATTTAAACAAGTATTTAGGATTAGCAAACAAAGAGGATTTAATGAAAGGATATAATGAATTTATCTGCAATAATAATGGTGGTTGAGGGAGTTAAATCTATGCCTTGCGGCTGAGTACGCGAAATAGTCTAGAGAAGAGCCACTTTTCAAAAATTTCTTTAGAGATTAGCGGAAATTCGTAATAATATTTTTCCCTTGGCTTTATCTCTCATTTTTCTCTAATGCTGCGGTTTTGTAACACGATAAAGTGAAATTTTTTTTAGATTTTGAAGTAAATCTTAAGACATAATTTTTTCACATACATTACAGACATAATAATTTTTACTGCATAATCCATTCTGCTATTTTAAGACTTGCGAAAATAAGTGCTAAAGTCTCGCACAATAAAATTATAAAATGAATTTTGAAATGCATTTAGAGGTGATAAGAGGATCTCAAAGTCAGTGGCAGGGTTATTATAAATCTTGAATTCCCGAAAAAATTAAAATTTTTACATTTCTTTAATGTTCTGATATTTTTTCCTGCTTTTACCGCCTGTTTGTTTTTTGCAATAAAAATCAATGGTTTTATGTTATAAATAAGTAAAATGGATTTCATTATCAATTTCTCTGCACGGTTTTTTGGGAAATTGATTAGATTTTTTTTATCTTGCATGATTTTTAAAATTTTTCACAAATTAACCATATGTCGACCAAGGAAATGCTTAAAAATGTTATTATGGAGGAATGGGCTAAAATAAGCGAGGAAGAAACTACTGAGCTGGCAAAATCAATGCCTAGTCGACTCTCCGAGGTCCTTAAACGTAAAGGATTTCCCACTAGCAACTAACCAAGTTTATAAGATTTGAATATATAGCATAATTCAAAGGTTATTTAATGTGTATGAATACTTTTTCTGGTCAATTTTTTTACTTAATTTGATTTAGTTTATGTGTAAGCGATATTTTATATAAAAAAAACAATTGAAAATGGAAATACATCACGTAATGAATCGTCAACAAAATCTTTGGTGTTTTATTTCATTGGTTTTTTGAATCTTTCAGTTTTAAGGGTAAGGTGTACGAATAGTTTGTCTTGCAAGTGTATGTATCTTGTAATAATTTGCGTGTTTAGTAATTACGCAAAAGGCCTATTTAGTAATTACAAAAAAGAAAATCATATTCATGTACTCTGAGGTATTTTCATGTTTGAATTTAGACCTTGGACAACAGAATGTTTAAGACAAAGCTTATACATGTTTTATTTGAAAACTATCCAATAGCAAGTCTTATGGCAAGATGTTATGATCCCCCAAAACAATGTAACAATAATCAAATGTGTGGATAAGTTTTAAATCAACTCTTTTAAAATATTGAATTGTTTAGTAAAAAGTTCTATTCAAATTTAATTTAACTGCTCCTATTTCATCATTCTCTTATTTCTTTCCATTTGTCATTGTAACGTAGTTATTACAATATCTAGGCTCAATGAAATTTCTCGAGGAATAATAAAATCATCCTTACGAATTCGATATTGCAATCGTTCATTGCATCATCAATTTTGGATTTGCTTTGCAATTTTAAATCAAGTTATAAGCCTGATCGACTCATGCTTCTAAATCGTCATTATTATTTTTACAACTAAAAACATTACATTTCATGGACAGATTGTGAAGCGTCCTGTTGAATTCAATAATTAGCAGAGAGTTTTAAAAGTTCGGTGCCACCAATATGAAGCAGATCTTATATTTAAAACTTGAGGAAGATGTTTGCTCCTCTATAGTTTAGCAGAGTAGTAATGGACCTGTATCTTTGAAAAGTAGCCCACCCTTGCTGGTTAATTTTCCGTAGAAAAGACAGTTCAGGGTTCCACCAGGGAACATGTTTGTTTGTTGTCACTATATTGAGGAATAGCGTAATGTGTTACAATCAATATAGTTTTTGTTTCCTAGCCGCCTTACTATTTGTATCCTGATGAATTGCTTATTTGTCATTGCCATTTACACGTTGATTATTATATTTATGCTAACCACCTTTGTTTATTGAAAATTTTAGTTTGACATTTAGGGAACAATGTAAGGAGCTGATTTTATTGGAGCTGTTTCGAAGTTAATAACGATGCGGAAGTTACCACTTCCAAGCATATTGTTTAACACCGACCGCTGCGTTAGTGTAATGACATTAGACGAACATAATGTTAAATCTATGTCAGTTCTCTAGCGGAGAAATGGGTTGCAAAGCAATCACGTGATATTCGGAATAGCACAGTCCCAAAGGGTACTCCACGAGTAGGGTGATTTTATCTGCTAATATTTCAGATCTAGGAATTTGACTCCATAAGGAGATGAGACCATTTAGTCTCTTTCAGCAACATATGCTCAAAGAATACTAACTGGACAAACGTCATTAATACACCGGCTACGGTGTATAAGCTGAGTGGAGATCGGACCAAATCAGTATCAAAATATATAGGGAAATAAGTGTACTGGTGATTGGATCTGTAACAGATTTGTTAAGGACCCCATATCATTGAAACGCGCGCTCGACTGAAAATATTGGTGCTGCTAGTAAAGTGTCGACAAAGAACCAAATTTATCCTGCAGCTCTTTATTTACTTCAATAGTCTGGCGACTTCAGAATTATATTAGTTTTTCTATATAAATAGGAACCTTCGATGTCATTTTGGAGATTGTATTGTTGTTGCTGAAAAGTACATGTGTTGTATTGTTGTATTTACGGGAGACATGGTGGCTTCATTTTGTACTACCGATGTTGATGTGGAAAGAATAGGCAAAATAGATGCAGGCGTCGATAATAGGAATGAAGATGATGACGGTTTCGACGTCAAAAGGGATAATGGAAATTCTGTATTCACGTTGTCTTGTTATTTGCCGTTACTGCGAGGATTGTCCCTATTTCTAGACGTAATCGTAGTTTAAGTCGCTGGTGTTTGATTTGATGGCAAAAGATGTCTCTTATAAATGAAGATGGTTTCTTTCATAGAGCATTTATGTTTGATTCTAGATATTAAAATCTCTTGGTATTCAGCGCACAAATCTGTTAGGACTAAAGTCACGCACCTTGCTTTGATCCTACACGTAGTTGTAGGTTTTTCTTATGTATTTAAAACACAATAAGTACATTTTATTTTCCATTCATTTTCTTTTGTAGTAAGCAGTTGGTTATTCTCCTGTGAGTACTATGGGGATGCTATAGTAAGTACGAACGAAATGGAATGAAACGGGAATATCACATTCGAAATAAGTTAGTTAACATACTTCGAATGTGATGAACTAACCGATTGACAACGCCAATTCGTGTTCGAACAAAAGTATAGACAAGAAGAAGAGGACTTCCGACTTCCTTCTTTTTGACCGAACCACCGTCAAGATAAGACATAAAAAGTAAAGAAAATTAAACTCCGTTTCATTCCCTAGGATTGCACTATCTAGGTGCCGTATTAGAGCGGGTTGGGTCTGTCTGTGGACAATTGGCGATCGATTATTGATTTACGTAAATATAGGTATTCTAAATTTAATGTTTAATGGTTAAGATTTTCATAGAATAAGTGAATTAGTAAAGCGAAGTCACGTTATAATGTCAGTCGAAATATTAGGGTTTCTTTCTATTAAACTATCAACAAAGGCAAGTGACCGAGGTAAGAACGACTGGAATAGCTTGTGAGGCTACACCCGGCATCATTCAATTTAAAAGTTAACAACTTCACAAGTTATGTGATGCAGAATTATCACGAGGGCCGTTTGTAGAATGATAAATAAAGATTGCAGAGAGGAGCTTACTTGCAATATTTGGCAGCATGATCTAATTTTTGCATGTCTTGCAAAATTAGAGGTATTCTCTAACATTAACTGTATGCTAAGGTATATCCAGTTTCTCGGACAAGTGATGATGGTCGAAAGATTGCAGTATGCTTTTTGAAAACAGCGTTGCAACGATCTTGCTTCTGGGAATATTCTTGAGACGAGGAGAATATAACTTTTATCGTGCAATTTTGTGATGATTTTGCATATTCAATGTAACTCTTCAGCGTTTATGAATTGTTTGGTGACGTTGATATTAACCAGGAGCAGCAAACTTCCACCTCTGAGCCCGAATATATCTTCTGTTTTGCTTATACCCTTGAGAGACGAATGAACTGCAAAATAGGAATATTGTGTAATCCGATTTTCCCTTTCAAAAGATGAAATAACGATTTCTACAAGAAGTGAGATGAATTCAGAAAAGTTGTAACATACAATGCCTACGATCTGATATCGTACTTTTTGTCCCATCTTGTGTAAAAAAAAAAATTCTAAAGAGGTCAAAAACCCCCGAGGTTTGGATGAACGCGCACGTCCTTGAGGTAAAGAAGGTTTCAATTTTTATCCCGCAGGCATTCCACAGACGATTACATTAAAAAAATATACATGCTAAAACCTTTATTACCCAATGGACGGACGAAACTTATGTATTTCTATGTAGTAATTTGCTTACATTAATCCCTAAGTTACACTCACTTACTATTAAAGCAAGTGCAGCTAAACCATAGACACTAAGTCTAAGAATTAATATTCTAGATGCAGTTTAGGTAAGACCAAATATATTTTGGGAGTATTGCGCACGTTAAGCCCCAGTATTTCAATGTCGGCTTCAATGCCGATAATTGGATTGGAATGGTGAAGTGCTTCAGCGCCACAACAATGGATATAGTAATGTTTAACGGAATGACATCACATAAGGAAATGGATCAGTTAGGTGGAGGAGTTGCAATCTATGAACTTCCGTTAATAAATGAAAATCAATGTTTTTGAAAGCACCTATCCGGAAAGGGTAACCCCACGGTTCCGTAGTATCTACTTTCCTGGAAGATCTTTCCTACGTGAGCACAAACCAAATTGAAAAGGGACTGACCACAAGTCATAAATCAAAGTGGGGATTTTGTAATACGTGGGTGTTTAAATGGCAAACATCGGAATCGGTGCTACATCAGTGCAAACTCTTGGGGTAATATTTTAGTTGAAATCACACCGTGTTGCACAGGGATGATGTGTTGTGCAGGGATGATGTGTTGTGCCAGACTTTAATATAAAGAAAACGTGTTCGAAAAAGGCATTATAACATGTTACTGGAAATATAGGCTTCCATGTGAAAGGCCTCCCCCCAAACGTTCTCAATAAACCAAAAAAAAAAAAAATTTTTTTTATTTTATTTATTTATTTGAATATTTTTTTAACATTGCATAAAAATTATTTTTACTAGAAAGAAAACAAGAAAAGGAGCATTAGCACGAAAGGCCGTCAGCTCGCCCAAACTAATAGTTAGGTGTTCCATATGATAAAAATGTAAATCCAAAGGTATGAATATTATATTGATACGAAAATGTCATATTTGATGATTTGAGTTTTCAAGAAAATTAAAAAAAATCGATTTTTTAAGAAATCAAATTCTAAAGAAAGGGGAAAACTAAGCACACATTTATGGCGTGTTACCTTTTTCATCCAGCTGGCGAATGGCGACACGATTAACAATTGACAGAAATTCACCGCGTAAGTGGATTAACGCATAAAGGATTAAAAATGTCGCGATGGATTTAGGTCCTATTTCCTAATAGACGACTGTGGGTAAGACTGATATGCCCTAACCCGATTCTTATGAAAGGCTTTAAATTTGTAATATTTACGTGTTTATGATAGGTCGTTTTACTTTCCAAAGGCTAAATTTTTTTATAATGTTGTGTGAAGAGGAAATATCAATAGTGACTTACAGGCTTCTTTTGCCTGTGATGTCTGCTAGGTCATTACCCAGAACACCAACATGGGGAGGTACCCATGAAAGTCTCCTTACATTAGGATTTCGAATTAATTCCTCTTAAATAATAATCACCGTAGGAGGTTGTAACAGACTTGATTTTTGGATATGATTTTCTTTCTCACTACTTTTCTTTTTACCTTGAAGCAGTAAACGATTACTACTGGAGAAGAGTTTGGGAACGAGGCGAATCATAACACAATGAGAACGCTGAGGTAGGGAGCAACGATTCCTCTAAAATGGTTTTAATTGGTGTAGTTGGGAATGCATAAAGATTTTTACGGACAGCTGCGTGATATGAAGCATTATGATATTTTCGATATTATCTTTTCTTTTTTCTTGTTACTCCAATCCCCTAATTAATACTATTAATTCGCCAAAACTTGTAATCAATTATGAAAAGCGCCAAATTGATAAAGTGATGAACAAAAGGATGAACAAATAATAAAAACTCATCATTGGACTAAATATATTGATCTTATAGCCAACACCCTAAGTCAATTTTACTAAACAAAACAAAAAAAGATATCTAAAGTGTTGCAATAGTCAAGCAATGTTGACGAATACATATACATGAGGGGGAATGATTCCTTTCCTCATATTATGTTATTTGGCATTAAAAGAACATCGAGATTGGCGGAAAACGAATCTTGTAAGGCATAGAGTCTGCGGGACGCTTCAAATCCTCTTAATTTTTTACCTGGAAATATATAATTAAATGATTTTATATATTTGTCAATAACGTAAATTAAAATATATATATAGTTACATGGAGATTGGTGCGAATAACTTCGTGTTGTGCTTTTCATTTCTGGGGAGATAATTAAAGTATTCCTAATATACATTGAAATGAATGGGTCTGAAGACGGAACCCACATTTGTGTAATACAAAACTAGGATTGATTTGCAATTCATTTTGAAACATTATATGTTCTTTGTAGGTAAATTCATAAATTATTTTTAAATATTTTAACATTATATTTATAAACATTAATGAATTAAAAAATTAATGTATTAATGTATTATGTAAAATACAATGACGTATAATAAAATTTAAAGTTCAAGTCCACAATTTAAATTTTTCCAAAGAAATGAAAATATGGAATTATCTGAATTATATGAAATTATTTGAGTTCATTTTACCAAACATTTTAGATAATTTTGCTTTTAATTACATTTGTACGGTTTTGTTATTGATTTTATTACTCCAAACAAACAAACGTCAAATTTGTCTCTTATTTTCTCATTATTTTGTCGAAGTAAATTCGGAATGGCGAAAGCCATACATAACTCTCAACTAAATGGCTCTATGCGTACGCCCTCCAACGCCTTCTAAAGCTAGTTAACTTAAAGACAAATTGTCAGTGAACTGATTGTCATGTTGTCAATCCGCTTATTTATTCGTAGCAAGACATAGTAGGACATCCATTTGTCGCAGTCGTCATCACCCGTAAATGCTAGCATAAACTCATTTAAGACCCTTTCTTTCTACCGTCCTTAAAGTTTGATTTTAGTGTGGAACGGAATAAATTTGTTTGATATTTAATAATTTACTTATGTTATTTAGGAGTTCATTTGTGAACGCAGTTCCTCTATCGGATTTTAGCACTTTGAAGTCGCCAAATTTTAAGATAAATTGTGTTCCGCTATTGTTTTAGCATCTAGCATTTAGCAAACTTTCTTCTATAACAAATTTTGTTAATTCGCATTACATTGTTAAAATGTAGCGAAATACATTAAATATTGCTAACGGACCGACGGTCTCGATTGATATTATTTCAAAACTTGTGCTTGGTGTATTTGTAATTTGTTGCTTTTCCTTGTTGTGTCTGACTTGTTTTCACATTAATTTAATTTTTTTAAATTTGTTGACATCGGAAATAGTTATACAATACCATATATAAAATTGATCAGACTTTGATTGGGGCATGCTGCTCCGATTGGTCAAATTATCAACGATTTTTTTTTTTATTTTATTTTACTTAGTTATACATGGAATTCAACTAAACAAAATTAGCGGTCGAATTTAAGAGTAAATCTTATACTAATTGTTTTAAAAACTAGTATGCAATATAAAGAAAGTAATGAAAAAAGAAGAGTAATAAACAACAAAGTAACTTAAAAATAATAATTCATGTATAAATAAATGAAAAGGAAAGAAAAAGCAAGCTCACAGCTATCATAGAAGCACACCCGCAACAAGAACTGATCCAGGTTGCAAGTGAACCCCTAAACCATTGCAAACATGCATAAGCTTGGCAATCGACAAGTTAACACCGCCGTATAATTTTCGAAAAAAACACAATGAGATATTACGAACGCAAGTTAATTTAAGTACGACATAGCTAGATCGCGCGTATTAAGCAAAGTTACTTTAAGACTTTAAAGAGTCCGATAATGAGAATAAGTGATAGACGTCATTTAGATTTCTGCAGACAACTCTGAGCGGGTTAAAGAGCTCATAATTGTATTTACATTGGCTAAGCCTAATCAAGATAAAGTGTCTACAGAAGCGGTTAAGGACATTAACGCATTGATTGCCAGCTACGAGATATCTCGTATTAAGCGTGTGTATCAAAACTGCCAGCTACGAGATATCTCGTATTAAGCCTGTGTATCAAAACTGCCAGCTACGAGATATCTCGTAGTGCGTGCTGCAGTTTTAGATTAATTACAAATGGCCACTTCAGTTAAAATCATTTTAAAAACGTGAATGAAAAATTTACATGGAGTAAAAAAACATATTAATTTTCAGTTTTTATTTAAAAATATTTTTATTATTTTTGCTGAATATGCTAAACTCTAAAACAAGGATCAACGCAAAGTGCTAGCTTCTCGGAGCACTGTAGACAACAATACTTAGTCTCCTTACGTTTTTTTTCCTCTGTATAGATTCGACATGGCTTTGTAGGCATTCTTTTTTCTTCTGTGGGAGGAATAAATAAATAAATAATGAAAACAGGAAATTGGTATTACAGTTCCTGCTTTCTCTTGTATTGCTGTCGTCACCAAGTAAATGCATAATAACTGACTCCCTAAATTGAAGTAACGTCATCCTTTCATTCTTTGATTTCTTTGGTTGTGAAACATGTGTGCATTGTGCAGGAAGATTTCCAAGTAATGTAGTGCAATATTCTTGTACCAGCGGATGGTTTTCTTAAGGAATGAGTAATATGACATACGGTGGTCAGAGCGATCAATACCTGTCATTCCCAAAGTATAATCTTTGACTTTATCCGGTTTAGTCGAAATTTTTCTATTTTTGTTCTGCGCTTGAACCATTTCACCTTTATGTATGTTGGATATAGTCAGCACATCCCGCGTAAGTGGCAACCAGCATCGGAATTTTATTTAGTGACGCCAGCTACGAGTTATCTCGTAGTGCTGTTTTTCAATAAAAATTACTGCAAATTCTATTACAATATTATATCAGTAACTTAATATAATTATATTTTGTAAACTTTTATGTATTCCTCAAAATAAAACCTTGGCACCCAGGGCAAGACGCTCTAAATATGTCTGGCAGTCAGTGGGTTAAAGCTTAACCCACCAAGTAATGCGGGCGAGTCTATAGTACCATTTATTAATTTGATTAAGAAGCAAACGCCAAGAACAAATATACGCTTAATTATATTTATCTTCATTATTATTTTCCTTCAATTTTTGTCCTCTTATTACTTCATTTATTCTTTTAGGTATTAGTTCTTTTAAAGAGTCAGAATTTTATTCGCGATATTTATTCGCAATAATGGGGCCGCGCTTATATTGCAAGAAACGTTTTTATAAATTATATCAAATGTATGTATAAATATATATATATAGTATTTTAAAAGTAAATATATAAAAATATATATGTTTTAAAAGTAAAACTGCTTTAAAAGCAAATCAAAACTTAGTTCGTTAAATAAAAGCCGACGTTTTAATTTGTTCCTTACATCTTTTAGCTCAACACAATCCAATTTTAAAGTGCAAAAGATGTGCCGGTTTTTATTTCTCACTTAGTCGTCTCGACGCAATCGCTAAAATAAGACGCACGAGCTACAGTAGTTAGATCCTGATTTTCAGATTTTGCACTTTATAGCACACGCAAATAATGTGAAAGGCTGCATAAAGATTTGCGAATTTAGATTTTTGAAAAATAAATGTAATGCTAATTTTTAAATGCACTAATGCATCTCGCAAAAAAGCTCCCTACCTTATTCCTATAACAACATTCCACTTAAGGAAACAAAACAATCAAAAATAAATTAAATAAGAAAGAAAACATCATTAATCAACTGGGAATTTCACGCTGATCAAGAAAATATGTACTTTATAGGGTCTCTGAAGCTTCCTTTTGGTTGTTTACATATATTTTGGAAAAAACAATATGAGTATACCCCACCTTACAATGGGGGGGTTTAATAAACGGTATAATAAAAGGTTGTTACTATACAGAAGGTCTTCTTTTAGATCAAATTAGAGTAGAAGTAAAGGATTTAATTAAGCTCCTCGCCATCATCCTCGAAATCACTTACGATCTGGCGATAGAGAAAACCGGCCTTTTTCGTTTTCAGCTGCAATATCTTAGCTTTGAACGAAATTCAACCTTTAAACCTTTTCAATAATAAATCACATGCGTGCATTTACATGCGTTTCTGAGTTGTGCTCCGCATATCGTCCTCAGAGAGTACATCTATAACACACTATGGCTAAACAGATAAAATCAAATAAACACAAACAGAAAATTGCATTAAAAGCTTACTTTTCGCACTGCCCTACTGGCAGAGAAAAATGCGTCACTATCCAAAGATTTGACTGGAGCGTCAAACTTCAGTGCCCTTCTTCGGGCTGAAGAAGAAGTCAAGAATATCTTAAAATTTACTTGCCATGTTTTGGAGGCTTTTTCTGGTGACTCTTGCAGGGATGTCGTATATACTAATATTAGGAAAACGTTCGAAGATAAGTTATTGACCTTCAAACTCTATGCCTCTGACATCCCTTTCTACTTAGTGAAATGGATAAGCCCTTGTCTGCATAACAGATCGTTCAAGGTTCCGTTGACCTTCTTCACCTCTGATGAACTTGCCACCACGTCTGGCTTTCCTCAAGGCACCCAATTAGGACTCCTTTCGTTTTTAATTTATACATTAATGATCCCCCTCGGTGATTAAATCCATCCATGTTTTCTTCCTTCTCCTTGGAATCGTAATCATATCAGCTTCAAACTGGCATAAATAATTTGGTTACATGGTGCTCGTTAAATTTTATGAAATTAAATCTAAGAAAATGCATGAAGCTTTCTTTCTTAAGAAGGAAGTCGTTCAGTACTGAGTATTTCATTGACTCACACAAGTTGGAAAACATTGATTCGTTCATCGATTTAGGAGTTCCATTTCACCAAAGATTGCGTTAAAGTTTGTACATTGAGCTCTCTCTAAGTAAAGCTAGAATTCGTTCAAAAGCAATTCTTGCTGTTTGCCCCAAGCAATTTGGGTTGGGACGCGCTTGTCTTTCTGCTTTCTTATGAAAATAGGATTCTTCTGTTGTACTTACCTTGATTTATTCTTGGCGTTTCCTTCTTAATTAAATTAATAAGTGGTACTATCGATTCGTCCACATAGCTTAACGAGATAAGCTACAATGTTCTTAACCGCTTCCCTATTCACTTCATGTTCATTAAGCTTAGTCAATGTAAATATAATTATGGGCTGTTTAACTCGTTCATAGTTGCTTGCAGAAATGTAAATGGTGTTTATCATTCAATCTCAATATCGGATTTTCTGAAGTCTATCAAAACAACTTTGCTTAATACGAGCTTGTTGCCTATACCGTTTTTGAACTTATTTTTAATCTTAAGATCTCATTATGAATCGGAAATTAGTGCTTACTGTGTCGGTTGCCAAGCTTTCGCCAAGTTTGCGATGGCTTAGATCGCAATTGGTTTGTACTGGTTGTGGGTGTGCCTCTGTGCTAGTCGTGTACATAATTTTTTCTTTTTTTTTTTGGTTTATACATGAATTATTATTTAATTAGTATTATTATTTTTTTCTCTACTGCTCCTTACACATTTTACTACTTTTAATATTAATTAGTTTTTAATATTGATTAGTATAACATTTACTTCTTAGAGTCTTAGAGTCTTCAAATTCGACTGTTAATTTACGTTAATTGAGTTTCATGGTTAAATAAATAAATAAATAAATAAATAAATAAATTTGACATTTTTGTTACGATAGCTTAAATAAAATATTCTTACTATAATAAAATAATAATACTATAATGAAGTGTAACATTTTTATGTTAAAATACATACATTTTTTAAATATTTACACCAGAAAAGAATTTTTTTTTTTGGGGGGGGTGGGCATCGGATTTTTGTACTATCCCAACTGTAGGTTACATCATGTTATTGTGAAAATTTACGATGTTCGCCAATTTGGTTCACTTTTGTCACCAGATTACAGTTTACACCTCGCTATTTCTTCGATTTCTGCCTTTCACTAGTGCAGATTGGTACGTCTTTTTGCCTTAGTAGCTTGGGGGTACTTACACTAGTTTTTTTTAACTTTTTACTTTCAGGTTTTACACTTCGCTTTTATACCTATTCTTTTGTTTTTGCACTGTGCTCACACTTTTTATAGCAATAGATTTTGCTTTCTGTTCTTTCATCTTTTTGCTTCTATGATTTTGAGTTTTTATTCTCCAAACATTTGCAGTTTTCAATTTATTTTTCGGTTATAAGAATTTCATAACTTTTCGAACAATCTCTTTTGTTATATTTTCTCCTTGTGTCTTTTATTTTTAATACCGTGTATTTCCTTATATTACACACTAAAATATGCAAGGCTTCATTAATCTTTTTTTTCACGGCCACTTCTTATTTTCGGGACTTAAATTTTGCTTTTTTCGCTCTGGCGGTAATTATATCTACCTCTATCGAGATTTATTAAAGAAATATTTTTTGTATTTTGGACAGCGTGATTGCGTTTGTTATTAAAAGAAATTAAAGAACTAAACTATAAATTAACAAATTAGCTCTATATGTGGCCTAACATTCACAACTTACGCAGCATTTGCGAAATATAGACAATTACGAAATTGCAATCCCGTTATCCTCGTTTTTCTTGAAAAAATGAAGGTCGTTGCCTCATAAGAGCTTGTGTATGCGAAAAACCACAAAAGTGAAAGAGTTACAATCTCAAGTGCGGTGGAGTTTTCAATAAAGCCGATAACGTTAGGTAGTAGGGTTTTAACAAATTAGTCTTGGAATTTATTCTCTGGCTAAAATAATAATAATAATAACATATGTATTTCGTTATTCCTGATAACACTTAATAATTTTGTCGCGTAAATGTTATTAGCGAAGTGCTTCAGTTTCAGTTGTTGTACTGAATCACTGAAGATAAAATTTATAACTATACACGGAATTTGATGGTCATAGGCGCGCATTACAGTTTATTATAAATGCATGTTTCTTGAAAGAACGATTTGACGCTGCAAGCGTCATTTCAGTAGTGGCAGACGCGTTCGACTAAATTAATGCAGCTCATGTTGGTAAGCATATGGAACCTACGTGCAATAGAAGAACCCTAGTTAGTAGTTAGATGAAGTTGGTCTTAAACCGAAAGAAAAATAGGCTACTAGGGATGATAAGATAAACCGTAGAAAAACTGTAGAAAATTAGCTAATTTGTATTTATTTTTATTTTTAATTATATATAATCACAATAAAAATAAAAAAACCATAGATTCCGCGCGGTGTTCATTGGTTTTTCCCTGTTCTGTCCTTTAGTTGCGCTTGCAATTGTCGCACGTTGTCGCCGGTATTGCTATGCCGTTGAAAAAACGCGTTTATTGAACTCATTGAGCGGTATTCCAGATTGTCACTGAAATTGTAATCGACGCTGACGCTCTGATGACGACCCAAAGGATTTCGTGTTCTGGCCTCATTGTACTTTTCCAGCAAATGTAAAAGGCAATCTTTAGTATTATTTGCTGCCTCTTCCAGGTAAACAGTCTGATGCATATCAGGTAGACCTATAGGAACATCGCGACTCATTTGATTTATGCGAAATTTTGCACGTTTTATACTAGCCGCCTCAGTTACCGAAGTCTTTTTTTTTGCGACCGTTATTGCGCTATTCGAATTAGAGGCGGTGACGTTTTCAAATTTGTTACTATTTAGTGTAGGTGTGTCATCCAAGGATTTCTGCAGCCGCCAAGTTAAAGAAGCCGTACGCGTGTTAGTCGTATTTAGGTGATTAAAGAAATCGCTGGCGCTTGCTGATGTTACATCAGTGGATTCTGCGGTAGCTGCCTCAGACATATTTTTGATGCCTTCTTTTGATTTTTTTGTCGCCTTTACTTTTTTTGTTTCATTTTTCGATTTTATTTGTTTGTTCGTCTTTGCGTTGTGTCCTTCATTAGCTTCCGCTTTAACTTCATTATCCAACTTTGTGTTGATTTCGGCTAACATTAATAAGTGATCGGACAACTTTTTGATTTCATTTGCTAGATTTACACGCTCTCCAGAACTTCCGCGACCCAATAAACAAGCGGTGTCCGAATTGCGGCGATCGAATGTATGTAAATAGGACCGTAATGAGCGTTGCTCCAAATTCATGAAACTGCTGGTCGATTGATATATTTCATTCTCAAAGGGATTTTGCGATGATATCAGGGTTGCTGAACTGCTACAGCTACGCTGAAATAGCTTATCATGGGATTTGTTTGCAGGCACGTCAGCAGCGTTTTGGCCTTCAATTACCAAATCACTTTGAATTTCCTTTTTCTCATCGTCGGTTATGGTGCTGAGAGATCCACAAGGGGATGGAGAACAAGCTGCAGATATAGAGTTGAAAAAAAGACCAAAAAAATCGATAAAAATGTTTTTGAAGTAGTTTTGTATCCATTCTCGGAAATTAAATAAGATCCCCATGAAAGCAAGACATTTACATCAAATTTAAGAGTTCTTGGACGCTAGCATTGTAAATTAGTTTTCTTAACTAGAAACCATCACCGAAAGCCTGTGTGCTTAAAAAGATGTAGTATCCGTAATGAATGCATGTGGAAATGTTATATGAAAGTTCTATAGTTTCTTTAGAGTAACCGGAATAATTTGAAAGAGGTGGCCAAAGGACTAATTGCAAAATTTTCCCTCTTTTTATGTATGTACACAAACTATAGACATAATGACTGACCCAAAACTATATATTTTTAAATACATATTCTTAGTCTGTTTAATGAGGTGATGAATGCATTATGTAATGAGTGAAAAACAATTATCGCAAACAGCTACGATATGAATGCGTGCATGTATGTCTGTCTACACAAGCATCGATTGATATACCGATTTAAAACAAATGAGAATTTACAAACGATGCTTTCTGGTTCTGAATGCGATTAATTAATGTTTGAGTAAAAAGGTAAAGCTTACCTCTGAGTTTCATATACTGTGAAAAACGTTATCTGGCCTTACTTTTTCAGCAGATTGTGGTGCGCGCATTAGGATTAAAACGTTGTATTAAAAATACAGCATTTGACTCAGCAGAGCGAAAAATGAAGAGGAATCAAACGCAAATGTATCAAAACGTAAAAATTATCAAAAGAAAAAAAAAAAAACGAAAAGGAATGTAGTAGCGTTGGGACAAATCTTAAACAGCCACCACCTCAAGCAAAGGTACACGAGCGACCAATATTTTTGTTTATTAGTTAGCTGCTCGGAAGAATTCTTGCACTAAGCTTTCAGAGCTTGAATATTTGCACAAAATTCTAAATTTATATTCACCGTACCTTACAACTTGTTTTAACGAGAATTTTGACATCTGTTATTCGATCCGTGGGGGTGAATTAAGAAGATTTTATCTCTCCACTTAAACATATCAACTTTGGGTGCTCCACCAATAAATGGAAAATATGAACTTTGCGGCATGTCGCATATGAACTTTTTTGTTGTAAGTAGAACGGCAAGGCCAATACATATTCATTCTTAGTTTGTAAATATAAAAGGCAGCAGTTTTAACAAGGAGAGAACACCTACATTTTTATTTTTTTCTATATATGTATCTACACATATATATATTTTTAAGTATTATTTTACCATAAAAGTAGAGTAGAGCAAATCCTTATTGTAATCATCTTTCATGTAAGATTCTATGTAGAGATTTTTATATTTTTTATTTTACGTTGTTTTCATTCATTTATGTTTCTATATAGAAAAAGAAGTTGCGGCGGCTGGTCGATTATTACAAAATGTTTCACTTCTTTCATAGAATCGTCCTGAATACTTTTAGTGTGCTAGCTTGGGGGCCTAAAATAGTTTCCAAGTCATTATTGTTTTTTATTTTCCTTTGAACCATAACGGAGAACAGAGAACATTGAAGTAATTCCAAACGATGGAGCGATATACATAAAATAATGCATCAAATCATAAAATTGCGCACTCTAACCGAAGGTCAGAAAAGTAATTTTTCTAAAATATATTTTTTTGATTAATGTTCTTCTCGATTGTATAAGAGAATGAAAAATTCTTTTAATTTCTGTTTGTACACTCAAGACTTTACATTATTTGTCTAAGAAAACATTTCTACCCAATGTGTTTATCTCTTTTTTTCGTGTTTGCATGTGTGTCTCAAACTTTGGCTTCAATATATTTAGTCATGCCTGTACATCTATTTACAATCAAATGTTCTCTTACATTATATACCTACACATACCCACATAGGAACGCCGACATCTTTTCATCTCTATCTAAAAAATCTCTTTGAATGTTATTTCATTTGTTATTAAATGTTGTTGTTGTTGTTGTTGTTGTTGTTGATTATATTGTTGTTGTTGCTTTTTCTGTCTCTGTGTAGTGCTTGTTATTGTAGCAGTAGTTGTTGTTGTTGTTATCGTTGCTTTTCTGTATTTGGTTTTTGTTTTTGTTCTGGAAGTGAGACTGTACTCACCTCTCGAGGATAATATACTATTAGCACCATGAAACTTTTTATATTCATTTTCCTTAAGCGGCGCTATCACATTCTCCTCAACGTCGAACACATAAGGACTGTTGGGATGCGCTTCCCAGCGTTCTATGAAATTCTTAAGGTTTTCCTTTGTTGCTTCCAATTCCTTTGTTTATACGTTTGCGTTCGTTGCGACAAATATAAAAAAAAAGAGGAGAGATGCTTATGAACGAAACTATTTAATGAAATAATACAAGCAAATGCAAATTATGCTTTAGTGATGCTTTTCATGCCCTTTTAACGCGCTAAGTAATGCTCTCGTTCATTCCTTAATGCCTTGCATTGTATTATGAAATTTTTTGAAGCTATTGGCTCTATGTTTGCTGTGCTCGAAAAAAATTTCGTTGTTTTATGACAATATCTTGAAAAGATTCAACGAAATTGAGCAAATTTAGCCTCGAATGCATAAATTTGAATGTTGGAAAATAAACAACGAAAGTAAGAGACCGCCATGTTAAAATAAAAGTTTTAATTATTTCAATTAAAATATAGTTACGTTCATTTTAAGCGGACCTTCGATACCCAAAATATTAAAAATTTAAAGTATTTGGAAATAGTAGGCATAGTAATTAGTTTATCTTTGCTTGTAGGGACGTTTTAGGAAATATTTGCACCAATGTCCAATTCTCGAATGCACTCGAATCACGCCAAATTCTCGCATTGCAAATAATGAACCGAAGGTCGGCTAGGATACAGGATGGGTAAGGTCTTACGATCTGGCCATTCGGTAAGTAAGAGTAAAGCGCGCGTATTTACTTTAGATGTAACCGCCTGCGAAGTGTTCGCTGGACAAAAATTTAAAACACCTCATATCTCCCGAACTATCTAGCTGATCAATGACACGTGTGTCCGTCTCTGAAACCTTCGAACCTCGTCAAGTGACACTTAAAAAGCACGTGGAGCACATTCATTTTGGCAAAGCAGAACCAATAGTATTTTCCCCTAAAAAATTAAGTCTGTCTAAAATCAGATATAGCACGTTTGATCAATAGCTGCTTGCAATTTATTTAACAAACGAATATTTCAAACATTTTGTGAAAGGAAGATGTTGGCGGACAAACTGTCAAGACCTTTGGAAGTAGATATTCTGAGGAACGTACACGTGAATTTTAAGACGCTGCGTAAAGAGCACCAACACGACTTAGATTTTAAGCAGCTAATCAGCAAAGAGTTTAGTTTAAAGTAAATAAAGCTACCATCGATAAAGTCCGAAAACTAATGAAGTATCCGGGAAAAGACCAAGACCTTCTGTTTCAGCTAGTCTAAGGAAAGCGATATTCGATATGTTGCATGGGATTCCACATTCGGGATCAAAGATCATGCCCAGGAGCTAAGGTCAATTTGTGCTGTTGCAATGCGTGAGTAATGGGTTACGACTACGCTAGGAACTTCACGGAATACTTTTGAAGTCACCGACTATATAAAGTTCATTTTAAAGGTATTTTCGAATGGAGAAGAAAAGATCACATCATCGTTACATCTTATCAAATAAAATACAGTGAATATTGGGTTAATATAAAATACGGTTATTTAGCAGTTCTTTACACCTTCATGAAAGTTAAGCAAAAAAAAAAAATAGTAAATAAATGAAATCAAGCAAGTAAACAATAAAATAATAAACGGAGTTTTTCGTGTAATGAATGAATAAAATAAAAATACTTGGTGCTATAAAAATAGGGCCACTGTCACCTGAAAATTATGGGAAATTGAAACTCCAGATGAAAGTCATTTTAATAGAAAAATACCCTGCGACGTTATGCAAATACTCAAAAAGAACCCCCGGCAGATAGCAGCAAAGCTGCCAAATAGAAAGAAATCGACCAAAACCAATGTAGAGATATAGTTATGATAGTTCTCTTTGAACTTGATCTAACAGCGTAATATAAACTTTCAACCAGAAAAGAATTACAATTTCTATTACAACAAGAATGACCCTTTATCTCTATTACACCAAGAATGACCCTTTATTTCTATTACACCAAGAATGAGCCCTAATTCATATTGCGTATACACACACTTTCATAATTAGTTTGCTAATATCTACCAAATCCGCAATGGAATGGGATTGTGAAGAAAACTCATAGTACAAAACACGTGTTGTGCCCAATTGTGCACGAAGGTATGTCACGGGACGTGAACGAAAGTGTAGGAAGTTGTAGGAGCTTTTCTAAGGTTTTCGTGAGCCTTTTCACGAATCAACTCTAGCTTCTCGTCCGTCTTTCATAACGAGGAAGGATCTTGCAAAAGGTCTAGATTTTCGTAATAGTGCACAGGATTTGCTCTTACTTAACAAGTGTTGATCGAATCGATCATAATAGGGTGAAAACCCGGTGCTTGCATGAACAGCACTCCTCAAAGCACAACTGTGGACTTATGTGGGTGTCTATGTGATTTTCAATTAAAAATGCAGCGAATTTTAGAATAATAACTAATTTAATATGGGTTAAGTTCTACGTTGTGTTTCTTTTCACAAATTAAGTTCTAAGTTAACAGAAATAAACGTCAAAATTATTGACGACGTACTTGCAATATTGGTGTTTTTTAGCCTATCCGACAGAAACTGGGGTTGAATTGCCAATACTATCCGTTTTAGATGTGAAAGCCGTAGAAAAAGAGCAAGCTAGAAAAGAATTCAAAAAGGAAGAGATTACAGAGACAGAGAAGGAAGAAAACAGCTTCACATGATCAGCATACATTAAGATCTGGCTGGATTTAATCACCGAAGGCAAATCATTAATATATAGATTATATAAAGTGGGTCCTAAGTGGCTGTTTTGAGGTATGCCTGACGTAACGGGGAATTAATACGAGGTGGTGAAGTTAAAGAAAATCCTGAATGACCTATCATGCAGATAAGAGCTTATCCATTTCACAAAATGGGAAGAGAAGCCTGAGGTTTGGAGTTTAAAGATAAGTAATTTATGGTTAACTAAATCGAACGCTTTGCTAAAATCAGTGTATATGACGTCAGTGCGAGAACTACTAGAAAAGGCCTTAAAAACATGACAAGTAAACTCTAACAGATTGGTGACCATAGATCTTCCTTTTTGAAAGCTATGTTGGAGTGGAGAAATATACAACTTGATGGTAAAGGCCAGATGCTGAGTCAGAATGCTCTCGAATAGTTTAGGCAAGACAATCAACTTGGCGATGCCTCTATAGTTCTCAACAAGTTGTCTACTCATGTGAATAGGAATAATAAAACTACTCTTCCAACGCAAAGGGGAAAAAAAAACACTTAAATTCAAAGACTGATTAAAAATCTTTGAGATACCACCACGTAGCTCCACAGCGCAAGATTTAAGTACACATGATGGAATTCCATCAGGTCCAGGTGCACAACTATATTTTAGAGAAAAATGTCATCTTCAGAAATAACCAAATTAGTTATTGAAACCAAGTTAGTTATAGGATACAACTCTAATCGAATTCTGCCATTGTGAAGGGTATTTTAAATAATTAGACAAAATTTTAAACTAGAGGGCAATGCTGCAGTCAGGTCACGTCCGCTTTCAAAACTGTTCTGTTGGCTCCAAATAAGACCATATATACCAAATGCCGAGTTTTGGTCTTAATTTCAGGGATTGAGGCATAAGACGATGGAAAATGACGGGGTGAACAAGGCTAAATCGACTTAGAAGCGATGTCTAAAGATGAAACTCTATGTTTTATTTATATATGCATATATACGTAACAACGGCAAGCATAAATTTGACACGACCCATTATCTGCGTATAAGCAAGTAAAACGATTTGTGTAAGAACACTTTTATTTAAATGAGAATCTTTAATGAATTAGTTGAACATTTTGTTTACGTAAATACGTAATTACCTCTGTTAAATCGCCACAGGCTTCTGCTTTGCTTATTTCTACGTTTGCAGAGTCCTTAGGAGGCGTTATAAGCAAAGATTTCGCATCCTTCAGCTTAGTGGTTTTGACGTTTGTGGATTTGCTTTTGTTTTTCGGTGAAGGTTTTGATCGCTTTTCCAACCATTTGTGTTGCAGACACTGAGAAGCTGTCATGCGGTTACTAAGTGGATAAAAGTATATTTTTGTACTATCAGTTCTCGCGACCAGAATGCGATAAAGACTGTGGTAAACTTACACTAAGTCCTTAACCAGCAGTTTGGATATAAAGTTCAGGCACTCTGGAGATACATTTCTGAACGAGTCATCCTCAAAATCGTATTTTGCTATGGTCACATTTGCCATTGTTTCAATGTCGGTTTCACCCATAAATGGTGAAAGGCCGGATATGCTATTTCCATTTTTCGTTGTGTTGTTTGTTTGGTAATATTTATGAAACGACAACAGAAAAAGGTTATTGTAGCTATTGTAATTAAATTTTTTGCAAGTACGGCATTGTTGTTAAGTTATGACCAAATAATCGATAATATGGTCATAAAAGGAAATTTAAGTGCTTGTACATATAAAATAAACAAGTAACAAAAGGAACCATGTAACAACGTAAGACAAAGGCGTGAAATCCTAATTGCGGAATTATTTGTACGAAACTATATAATTTTAAAAAACGTTGTTATCAAATATGTGATAGATATTTACCACAAATCGGAAATTTTTAATGGAAACATATTGAAACGTCGATCTTTTCACGATCTCTTGACGTTCGGACATTTTAACCCACTTTCAACGAATTTCGATAATCACTGGAAAGTAAAAGGATATCGAAAACTTCTCAAAATCTCATCGCGAGAAATAACATGGGTATAGTATAAGCAATTTCTGATGCATATAATGGAATGTATATTCGAATAAATAAATAAATAAATGGCAGCATTGCTGAATGCCTCCTACTCTGGTATACAGAAGAAAATAATTCTGCAACAAGTGCTAACTTTGGTAAAATCGGAGAATAATTCTGAGAATCTGAGAAATTCTTATAATGCAACAAGTGCTAACTTTGGTAAAATCGGAGAATAATTTTGAGAATCTGGGAAATTCTTATAGTGCAACAAGTGCTAACTTTGGTAAAATTGGAGAATAATTCTGAGAATCTGAGAAATTCTTATAGTGCAACAAGTACTAACTTTGGTAAAATTGGAGAATAATTCTGAGAATCTGAGAAATTCTTATACAAAAACCACTCAGAATGTGTATGAGAAAAAATACATATGTTTTTTGATAGAAGTAAACAAAAGCTGAAACAAATTTTTTCCCGCATAAGCATTCTCTCTCAAATTTGTAAAAATCAAACGTAGACCTTCTCAAATTTGCAAAAATCAAACAAAATTCATCTAAAATTTGGAGACTGAAAAAATATGCACAAATATTAAGCACATTTACGAAGTTTAATAAGTGGTAAATTTTCAACTTATGTACTTTTTATTCAATACAAATTTTTCTCTTCTGTACGTGTTTATAAACATTAATTGCACTTTAAGGAGGAAAGAAAATGATTATTGACCTCTTATTACTTAAGAATCGCTATGAGCAATTCCCGTTCTAAATTTAATTGCAATGGGTTGTTTTAATTAGCTCGACTATACTCTGATAATCTGGATCGCGGGAAAAAAAATCAGATAGCGAAATGCAGGTCTATCCTTAGCTTTGTAATTCCAACAACTTTGAATTATTTTGTAAATATGAATGGAACAAAGCGGCCATTGTGGCAAGCGGTATCCGCTCTCAATTAATTGAACTGCGTCAACTCCACGAATATTTCCGAA
The DNA here is from genome assembly GCA_000688715.1 of Glossina pallidipes. Taxonomy (NCBI): domain Eukaryota; kingdom Metazoa; phylum Arthropoda; class Insecta; order Diptera; family Glossinidae; genus Glossina; species Glossina pallidipes. The sequence continues at coordinate 142,727 of KK500179.1, read as the reverse complement.
GAAGCTTCCAAAAGAAAACATTTCCCAAAGTGTAATTCCAAAAGACCAGACGTCACTGGCATGCGAAAAAAGCGCGTTGTTATAACTTTCAGGCGATCTAGTGATAGGATCAGTGGTTGATGATGATGGTGCATTTTGAAATTTATATATGGGTTCAGAAATTCATTTTTTCAAAAAGAAAAGAAAGACACTGCAGACTGGTGTTCATTTGTAGAATATAAAAAAAATAAAAGTAATTATTCAGGCGGAGACTTAATGTTAATATGTCGTTTTTTCAGCTATGCTTTCTCTCCAAATTTAGTTTTTTCATTTCTAATTGCAAAGGTGATTTCTTGTATTCGGAACTTTCAGCAAGTCTTGCGTAGCACACAGCTTTTGTGTGATAATATCCGGCTGCAGCGTTTTCTAGTTCCTGCCGCAATTGCGAATTGTCTCCAGAATATAACACTGAATCTTCTACAACACCTGAATCATTTTCAATGTTCGACAATAAGTCATCATTTAATTTTAAGTGGGTGTACATCATAACTGAGTAGTGATTGTTGAGTAATGGCTGATTGATGTGGCATTTGTCGAAATTTGGAGAGAAGTCGGAACGGATTATAGTTTTGGTGCAAAGTAAATGGAAATATTCACAGGGAACAATTTCTCGTAATATATTTTGTAAAATGTTTTCGTCACAGAGACTTGGAATGGGAATATATCCATAATCGATACGATAGATAAAATAAAGCATTACTTATTTTCTTTTTACAATCTATGTACAAATATACTCACAGTACGTACGTTATCACGCCGACACTCCACATATCCGTGCCATAAGAGATGCAGTCAAAATTTACCACTTCAGGAGCGACAAATTCTGGCGTTCCGAACAGAATCTATGTAAGTAGTCAATTAAGAAACAATTAAAATATTTATGAAAACGCTTTAGACATTAAGAAGATATGAGACTTTAAGCAATGTAAACAAAACAGAGAAAACATGAAAAGACCATTTGCGTACTATGAACCTCTATTTAGCGCCTCTTTTTAGAACGTATATGTATATCTCATTTAAACCCGTTTCCAAACAAAACTAGAAGTGTACTGAGACAGCTGTTGGGTAGGTATGAGGCTGAGATGATTCGGAAGCTTTTAACGCTTTTGACAAGGAACTAAAAACTTGAGGCGATGTTTTTGATGATTTCGCAACATGTAAAGTGTTTGCGATTGTCTTTGGCGAACATAGGCATTTTCGGGGTTAAAATTGTCAACGTGAGAATATTTAAAGATGTGGTTGCATTTTTATGGGCCATGGATTAATGGCGAAAATTAACAAAAAATTTGTTGCAATACAAAACGTATCTATCGTATTTAAATGTGTTTATCTCGAAACATTATTTTTCAAAACGCGAAAAGCTTAATTGCAATAATTTTCACCTCCTCATTCCCATTTTTTGCAGGTTTTTCAAAGTAACATTGTTTAGTGAGATACGTACAATTTTTTGATAAACTAATTTAAATGTTTTCTATTAATAAAGGAATCCCTCTTTTCTGCTCGACAATCGAAAATTTTCAAATAAATCGTACCAAAAGAAAAGTTTTAAAATCCTCTACGCACTTTACCAAATATAGACAAATAGATTAAGAGATTTTTTTTCCAATTTGGAAAATTTGGATCAGCTGCTTGTAGCGAAGGTTGATGATATTTTACTTTAATTTAATGTTTTTCAGAATATTATTTAAATATATTTTTCAGAAATAATTTTTTCTATACTTAATTATACATCTAATGACTTCTCTGAATATTATTATTTCGCTACTTTTCCTTTTATGGAAAAAACAAACATTAGATTTTGTTTTGTACCGTTTATAAGATAATTGAGAAAAATCCCAAATATCTCTTATGCTTGGCCTATTTCACTGAACTCTAAAGAAAGACAAAAAGGAAGAGCTTCCATTAGGGACATAAGAGTTTACCTGTAGTTTTTTGTCGGGATCATATTTTCGTGCTAAGCCGAAATCAATGATCTTTATGCGGTTACCTTCCTCTGTCAGGCATAAGATATTTTCGGGCTTCAGATCCAAATGTAGTATATTATGGCGATGAATGTATTCCATAGCTTCACATAACTGCCGTATGAAAACAACACACACACGTTCGTTCAAAATGAATTCGTCATCTACAACACGATCGAATAGTTCACCTCCTTCCACCCTGTAAAGCGACAACAATGCGTTTTATGAGTTAGTTGCATTTGTAACTAAACTCTTAGCCTTAAGTTAGTTTATTAAATAAATAATTATAAAATTTGTTTGAATTAATAGCCCAGCGGGGTAATTATGTAAGAAGGGCACTAACTATACGTATTTTATTTAACTATCTATCAGTGAGAACCATTTGGTTAATGGCTTATGTTTATTAACCGAAATAAACGTATTTGAATCTGTTAAAAAGGAAATTAAATTTGCTTTTTCTGTTAATGTCAATAAGGTACGTGTTTTTTAGTAAGTACGTAATTTTTTGGTGTAAGATGCTTTTTCTTGTTTTTTTTGGTTCAATTCATCTTAGCCATCAAAAGCGCTTATGAATTGTTATAAAAGAGAACACAATCGCAGATTGATTGCAATTTGGCTATACTAACTCCGCCCTGGGTTATGCTATTCCTATAAAGCTATATTATATCAACCAAGGCGATAAAGCGTTAACCGGCTTATGAAAAATATTGCGATGGTAGTGGAGATGCTTTATGAAATTCAGCAAATAGTTCACTCATTTCCATTCCAGAAATTTCGTTAATTTTAATGACGTGACGTGCTCAGAAGGACCGACAATTGATCAAGTTCGCCAAAAACTTTCCGCGGAATATTAAGTAAAAACATCCTCTACCCATTTGCGTAAAGCTGGACACAAAAGAAGTTAGAGATTTGGCTCACTAAAGGTAATGTGTCATATTTGATGCGCCTTCAAGCGGATCGCCGTTTACCCATCACCTGCCCAGACGACTGGTTTCACTCTCTGCTGTTTGCAACTGACGCCATTAAAGCGTTCGGTTGAGGTAATGCGATCACAATTGACCAATAATGCCGTCTTCTGTCGTGGCAATGCAAGGCCAAACAAAGCGAAAAGACTTTGGCAGGGATGATTTGATGTAACCAACATAGAGATTGGATGTTGCCACTTGTCATTATCCTCTTATTGAATTATTTTTGACTTTTTTCAACTTTCTGTGTTACGTGAGACATTTTTAAGAAAACTTCATTACTATGACTACGAATGGGTCTTGCCTTTTTATAGAAAACATATATATTAATAAGCAGAAGGAAAGTGCTTCCAAGAAATGAAAGTTCAACGCGGTGGACTTCGCGTTCGCTTAAAAAGGCTATAAAAACTTCATTCTGCAAGCGAAAGTTGTGTTATTCAAAACAAATAAAGCGTCTTATCAATCACGTAATAAATGTAATAAATACGTTTGAGGCACGTGTCTAGTTAATGTAATGTACTCGTAGTAAGACTGCGCCGATGTCGCTGATACATCTGTCTCATAATTATACTTATGTTGTGAAATTTGTATAACATTGCATTACGTTGCAAATATTTATATAAAATGGCATCGAAAAGTAAAAAATCAAAGTAGAAAATATACAAAGTCAACTGTTTATCCGTTAATTGTGGGCGTATTAGGAAAACCGACGAAGAACTCCTTGGAGCGAATATGCCCGGCCAGTATGTGAGTAAGAAGTTTTTGAAAATGTCTTTATGATAAGTTATAAAGGAAAATGAAAGAAACAGTCAATTTTTCTTCAGTTTCTCGTTTGTAGTATATTTTATTTCATTGTTTTCATAATCGATCGAAGAAGGTGCGAGCTTAACTCAGCTCAAAGCACTCACTTCGAGGTACACGTCATCGGTATCTTGAAGACCAGAAGCATTGCAGAAAAAGTGGTTACACGAATCTAAAGGTCTTCTGATATAAATAGAAGCTAGTGATAAATTTTTGACCATTAGGTGCTTTATACCTATTTCTTTGAAGTTCGTTAGTCGAAATGAGTTAAATTGACGTTGTCCATAGTTGTCATAGTTCTTTTGTTAAAATATAAGAAATATTTCTTACAAAAGGGCACAGTGCTGTGCAATTATTTGATATATCCGACAGTCTAAAAATTATTGAACATTCAGAGCGTTGAGATCCCATTCGAATCACACTCATTAATTGAGGCGTCTTAACATTTTTAAATTGTCTCCAATACTTACATGTTTATATATATGTGGAAGAAATTCTTATGTTCACCATACATATATGTATATATATATATATAAGGTCATGCTGAAAGTCTACGCGTTTTTTCCGCGGTTCGAAATTCCTTTTGTAGCCTGCTCTTTTCAAATGATGCTTAATCGTCATGTGGTTGACGCTTGGTGCCCCCGCTATTTCCTAACAGCTTGCGTGCCGGTCTTGCTCTACCAGTTGCAAAATTTCATCGAAATTTCCGGAAAGCAATCGAGAAAACCATTGCTGGGTTGCTTCGTTCACTCGCAACATTCTTACCGTATACTTCACATTTTTTTTTTTTGCATCGCTTTTATCTTTTTTATAGTAAAGAAGCATCGCGTACTCCAGGGTACTCCTTCAGATATGTCATTCATTTTCAAACCAATAGAATTTTTTCGACGAGCAAAGAATTGGGAAACTATCTGCACAAAAAATGTAAAGCGAAATATCACTTCTTAAGCACATGTTCGTTTGAGGCAATCAGGTGGGTGTTGCCTGATATATAGACATCATCACTACCCCGCGGAAAAAACCCTGAAGAATTTTCAATGTGACCTAATATATAAATATATGTACGAATTTCTTTGAAAAGATTAACTAAAACCTTAAATTATCGAAAAACTCGGGAAACGATAGTTATAATGATATAAATATATATATATATATACGTATATATTTAGAAACATATGTTAACACTCGAAATAATCGAGAAATTCAATAATTCTGAGAGAGATTTTCTGCCACAGTGAAAATCGTTAAAAGTATGCCGATAATTACACTGATACAGAGCTCTTTGTCGTCAGACAGCATACTGAGCGTTCCTGTGTATCACGACTATTTGAAAATTTCACATACTTTGGCATACATTTCGTATATAATCCGCATATGTGATGTAAAAATTTTGCATTTTTTACTTACAATTCCTGCACCACACACATCATTTTCTGGTATTCGTAAGCAGCATAGAGTTGAATAATTAAATGATGTTGTAATGAATTCATTATTTCCACTTCTCGTTCAACATTTCGACGATCTTCCCGTTTTGGTATTGGAACAAATTTTGCTGCCAACTTCAATCCTGTCGACTTGTCTTGACATTTATAAACGGTACCGAATTTACCTCTAAATGAAACCAAATAACGCGCAGCGCGTTAAACTGTTTATATATTTATGCAAAATATTTCGAGTATAGTTGTTACCAACCGGCCCACTTCGCTGAGTATATCGTAGAGCTGATTAGCGTCCACTCCCTTTTGTATGGTAACATCTCGATATGGAAAAGACGGTTCCAACACTAACGAATGAAACGAATAAAAACAGAAGGAATTTCATTAGCAACAACACGTCATGCGAATTATATATTACAAGACTTTTTTATTGAAGTCCTAAGACCTCTTGATTGCATGCATAAATCTTTTCGAGAAATTCAAAAACGACAACAACAAATCTTTTTGCGTTTCTGGCATACATATTTAAAACCAATTGATGTCGTTAATTATACATAGAATCATTTATTAAGTTTTCTTAGTGAATAATGATATAAATGGCGAATTGCTGCCAAATCACTTAATATGCATAGAACAATAACACAGAAGTATTGGTCATACAGGTGATGATTGCTGAAAAATGGACCCATTCAATATTTCATATTTTTTAAATTTCGGTGCAAAATGATAAATTATTCTTTAATTGATGTGAGCATTTAGTATAAAAGTTAATCTATTAAATTCAAGATAAGTTGACATTTCGTTCGAAGTGTTTAACAAACTTTCATAGAACAGTTTCAGCTTATCTACGCACAACATTTAACGAGCACGTATACAAACGCATTCGCATTTGCTTGTGTGATAACTTAATCCTTTCTACCCCTTTTACACTTAAGGTTTTCGAACATAGCTTGTACGCATATGTTTTCCTTTTTTTAAAAATGAGGAGAAAAAAAAATATCATTGAAAAGAATAGTTTGCAATGTATGTCATATTGTCTTACAAATGAAATTATGTTGCATCTGCCGTTTTTCATGGAGATTATGTATTGAAGTCAGTGATTTATAAAAGAGAGTAAAAATATCCGCATTTAGATTTTGTTTTGAATTTTTGCTTTTATGCACATATATGCACATTATCACAACTATTCTATTGTTACTATTTCCGCACCTACTATGGAGAATATATTAACTGCGAGCAACCTGTAGGTAAACAAAGCAGACACTACGCGGCCATAAATATCTCCTACTTGTTTTTTCCTATTCTTCTTTTCTACGCCTAAGGAATCAGGAGATGTCTCCTGTACGTGTGACACTATGATAGTCAGAAAGAAGTAAAAGATAAGAGATAAAGAGCAGCCGCAGGCGGGAATGTATGTACCTGAACGGTAAGCGTTATGCCTTTAACAGGTGAGCACTCACTGTCAATACGGCACACACTAATCGTACTTAAAGTACCGCACTGAGAAAGTGAGAGAAAGTATTATTCATATTTGGTGCCGAAGGACTATAGTAGATTAGCTCTTCCGTTGGCCGCATTACAAAAATTGTTTTAAGAGAGCCCGTGAAGCTCCTATATTTTCCAGTCACAGTCGCTTTGGCCATGCCCTTTTAGGCGCCATCCATTTTTTTATCTTCTGCTGTCAGCACTGATATTAAAATTGACTTAGGAAGGAAAAATTTCTCTTGTATGGACCAAGTTCATACCTATAAGTCTAATTTTCGAATATCATTTATTGTAATTCACTAGCTATAGCCATTTTTGATGTAAAATTTTCTTCAAATAACTCGTAGGGCAAAGTAAAAATTGGGCTAAATTTATTTGTAATAATTTTACAGGGTTGATGCGAGTATGTGCAGCAAGGATTGTTCGTCTCAAAGAAAATATAATTTCTTCTCTTGCTTTTAAATGTTTAATTTTCTTCATTCAGATGTTAACGAACGGAGAATATTAGCCGTCAGGTTGTTGTAGTGAAGCTACTTTCAATTTGCAACATATTTTTCTTTCGTGAATAAATTTGGAGACGCATACACGCAGTCACTATTATGACCACTCTACGTCTTCTTCTTTCAAGTGCATGTTTATATATGTATATATGTTTATACTATTAAGATTTACTTGAATTCGACTGTTGCTTAGTTGAATTTCATGTATAAGTAAGTAAATAATATTATTAATATATAATATTTATTAAATAAATACATAAATAAATATGTGTGTGTAATTATTTGTACTTCATTTTTCCACCACAGCCAAGATTTTGGGCTTTATGCAAACTCTCGTTAAACAAAATTTGGGTATTTTCGCATAGTTTTGCAATTACATTACATTTTGTATCAATTTATGCACATGTGCATATGCAAACATATTTACGAAAGTACGTATAAAATACATATGAGCAAAATTATGTTGATTCGTTTCTGTCGTTGAGGAGCAACGAATAGAAATGTGTTTCAATTCAATGTCAAGTTAATATATTTGACTGTTTTCGTGTAGCAAAAAAGTTTCCAATTGCCTGTGATTGTCAAATGTTCGACGAAGAAGCTAAAAGTAAAAGAAGAAAAGTTGGAATTCAGCCCAATTTTTTAAATAAATATATCGCAAAACGATCGGTAGAAGAATACAGCAAATACCGCAGATAAAAGATAAACGAAATGAATTTGGTTCGAACTGAATCGTTTGAATCCCACCGATCATGTTGCTGTACCATCTAAAATCCCTTGCATTTGGAGAATTGGGAAACTAATACGTTGATTAATGGTTCTGGGATAAAATAACAAAGAAATAATTTTTTTTTTCAATATAATTAATTGGACACTTCTCTAGCGTTTCGATATTTTTTTATAATACCATTTATTAATATAATTTAAATCTCTTTGCCGGAGGACCTTTTTGAGATTTGCAAACACATTTAAATAGTAGTCACTAGGGGTTTGATCTGGAAAATATAGTGAGCGGGATAGAAATTTTAAATTCAATTCATGTAATTTTGCCATTGCAACAATTGACTTCTGAGTAAATGTGGCACTCATTTGCAAAACACCCGCCTATATGCAAGATGTTGAATGCACTGCCTTTCGACATTTTTGGGATACCAGGTATCCCTTTCAACTTCAATTTCTGAATCGATTTCGATGCTTTCTGGTGCACCCGACTCTTTTGATTGTCTATTGCGCCCAGTATCGTCGGTGTCTGAACGACTTGCTTGAACATCAGCGGACTTTTTGTTAGTTTTGTCCGAATTTGTGTTTTTGGCATATAGCCAATACTAAGTTTGAACACTATTTTTCCTAATTAAAAACAGTGTTTCATCACCACACGATATTCGGTCTTTTTCATTGGTTAAAAAAAAACAAATGTAGGGTCACTAAAACTACTGCAACTCGTAAAAAAAATGACATGAAATTTTGATAGCCGCTTCTTTGCTCTTCTTGCTCTTTGGTCTACTATATAGCGCTATGAAGCGCTCCAAGCGCTATGAAAGCCTACAAATAAAAAGATAGTGACATCAGCCACACCCCACGAAAAATCTTTCATTTAAATTAAACAAATAAAGATGATCTATGTATGATATCATATAAACCAACTAAGAGCTAGACATTAGATAGTCCACTATTTTCATGCTCTACACCACTTGTGGTACATAGGTATATGAAGTTTGTGCAGTGTGAAGACCAAAGTCGCAAGGCTCGTTTTGGTCCGCGCTTAAATGTAAAAGTATCGTATGTATTTAGCATAGTTTAAGGTATTTTTATACACTGTTATCCTTTCCTATGTATATTACTAGTTAGATGTAGTTTAAGTTATTTTTACGTATAGCTAACTTCTCTTATATACTTGTAGTAAGGACCGGAATGGAATGTTTAAGGTTTATCACATTTGAAGTAACTCGGCTGTTGTACTTCGATGGCGGTCAGTTGATTTCGAAGAGACGTATGGAGGAGAAGACGAATAGACATACTCTTCCTTCTGGATCGAATCGTCATTAGCGCAACATGGCTGATTAGTAGAAAATAAATTCGTAAAGTCTGAGTGGTGCAAGTCCGCAGACGAGTTAAGTTAGGCGTGCTCCGATGGGAAATAGAGTTTTTACCGACTAACCAAAAAGTCTGAGTTTCCACACTAGGTTAACATACAGTTATTTAGAAAATATAGTTAACACTGCAAGAAACCGCTAGGTAAGGTGTAAGGTGGCAGTGCACCAGAATGCTTTGCTAAGTCCTTTGATAATTATTGAATGGTGTGAAGATAAATTTGAATTTAACTAGCAAAGACACCTAGCAATATTAAATAATTCCAACTAAAATCCAATTGGATTTTAATTTTTTACTTACAATACAGTTACTGTAGGTATGAATTTACATAAAAAACATACCGCTAGAAAAACATTGTTATGAAAGGTTATAACACTGATTTATTGAATAAAAGGAAATAAAAGGAACTGCATTGTCCAAACGCAAGTTGATAAGAGAGCTTGGTGTGTCTCTCTGGAATAACCGCATACCAAGGTTAAGGTAAACATTTCTTATCGTATATTTTCCGAACACGTGGTACAACCGATGAGACTAGCCCAGCCGACAGCGTAAATTAACAAAATCTTTTCGCTACTTTACACGACGTTTGAACATAGATTTTTGCTACGTCGATAGATAGATAGAAAGAAAGTAACAATTGTAAAGATGAATAAAATGTAGGAAACTGTAGCCAAGTAAAAAGAAGACTTCGCTAAGATTTTTAAGCAACGCGTGGGGAAGTGAATGAAATGTTAAAAAAAAATTTACATATAAGGAAGATAAAGCGACTTAAAACATGCTGAAGTGGATACACTCGTATGTGGGAATTTAATTCCTGAAAAAAAAGACAAATTAGCTTTTTAGAAGTAGTGATTTTAAGGAAGTGCGTAAAAAAATTGCAATAATCCGTACGAATAGAAAAGTGAAGACATGAAGTTACGTCGTTACACATGCATGGACAATTGGTATAACTAATAAAAATAAAGTCCATATGAAAATGCCAAAAAATTAAAACGAAGGTAAGGAACACCATTCAGAGACGACGTCATCAAATGCACATAATAGATGCATATAATAAAAATGAAGGACCTTAAAAGTCATTAAAATTAATGCGCAATAACTAGCAAAAGTGACCTTCACAAGAAAAGCATTGTGAATGCAGTGCCTCAATGTTTGCATCCAGATACAGCTGTTGCTAGAACAAGTGTAATGGAACTGTGAATGTTCACCAAACGATAAATGTAAACGATATTGCAATAGGCAAAAGTTAGGCATTAAGAAAAATAAAACAAAAAAGTCTTTGTGGGAAAATGTTAAAAAAAGAGCAAATATCCCCTTTAAAGCTTACAAAAAAAAAAAAGTTTAAAAATATCCAGTGATAACCATTTAATAAATAAATAAATAAATTGGGTAAAGTGTAAAGTCGAAAAGACAAAAGTAAAATAGAGTCTGCACTAATATGAAAGAAGACAAGGTTTCCGATTAGAAGTTAGGAAAAGAAAAGTTTATAAAGGGAAAGAGAAATATGATGAAAAGAACATAGTTGTATCAAAAATTTTAATTGATAGTAGGATAAAATCCTGCTTTGGGGAATAGTTAAAGAACGAGTGTGACTTGGTGTTCGAATACTTTGGCGGCAGGTAATACATCACCATCTGGTTGGAAGTGTTGTCACCGTTAATCCGAAACACCGACCTATTTAAAGTACTGAAAAGGAAGATCTGCAGCTGATATAAGGGATGAACTAGAAACAAGTGTTAGACTTTGCCAATTGTAACCAATTTACATAGAGTCCATTGACTTTGAAATTGAACCCAAAAACTGTTGTGGTACTAAAAGTGCAGAGGTATAAATGAAACAAAGTGGGATAGGAAAATTTTAGTGGATGAAATATTTAAATACACCAAAGACGGGCGCTACCGAAAATGGTTTGGATATTTTGAGAATTCGTTGTATCGAAGTATTAAAATTTTTAAAATCTATCGATAAAACTCACTGGGTAATAGTATTTCGACATTTTAATTAGTATGAAAAATTTGGTTCGGCTGAGGCAATTTTTTGAACCCTCTGTCATATAAACCCGACTTTTTATATAGTAAACATGCGCAATTTTCAATATGTCTGGATAAACATTAAGTTTTTGTATAAACATTAAGTTTAGTTAAGCAAACTAAATTGTACACTTTCCTTTGCAACCGCTTGGCGTACAATTCTTCGTATACTTTGTGTTTTAAAAAACTCCATTCAATGTAGGTCTCATTTACAGTTTGCGACCCTTTTGAGGTGCCTTTGTGAAGCTGATTTTAACGATTATCGTTGCCTTTTTGCTCTTTCTCAATATCGCATACAGTAATAAAACGCAAACAAAAAATTTTTTAACAAATTTTTCAGTTTTCAGGAAGTAGTTTATTTATGTTTTATTATACCTACCGCTGTAAGATGGGGTGCACTCATTTTGTTTTTTTTCCAAAATATATGTAACATCCAAAAGGAAGACGGTATAAAGTATATACATTCTTGATCAGCGTGAAATTGTGAGTTGATTTAGCCATGTCCGTTCGTCTGTATGTCTGTGTGGTGGGTCTTGTTGGTACTCTCCTGATCCCAAAAATGAAGACGTCAACTTCAAAATTGGTAGAAACATTGGAAGTTTCTGCATGCAGGTTGGTATTGGAAATGAAGCAAATTGGTCAGAGCAGAAGCGCGCAGAGGAGTGTACGCTGAACGCAACTCAGTTTTTTCTAACAAAAATTTTTGGATTTTTGCTCTTTATTCGGAAATTATTAAAGTTAGCAAGTTGAAACTTTCCACATTTACTTTACAAGACACGTTATTCTCTATGTCCAACAATGGAACCAATCGGCCATGCCCATACAAAGTTACGGGTAACTAAATTTTATTTTTTTCAATTTCTTGAGATTTCATGCTTATTTATCGCAAGGCAAACAAGGCAAAACGTTTAAAACTATTTTGTACACCTCAACTGAAGATATATTATCTGTCTAAAAATGGATTATTTTAATTTAAAATGAATATGGTAGACACTGCGATTGATTTTTTCTTAATAATTTCAGGGATATGGATGCGAAATGCATAGTAGTGAGTATGCGAGATTCGGCCCCCGCCGAATATAACTTTCTTGCTTGTTTTTCTTTTAAAATATTTTTTTCTTAAGCTGTATTCGTACATGTTCGCTTATGAAATAATTCTTAACAAAATTTGTTTTTCTCTTTCTTATTAAAACAATATACAATTTTTTTGTCTTTCTTTTAATTCACTTTAGAAGAAATTTCTTTTTCTAATTCCTTTATTTTTTTCCCATAAATACGTTCCGTTTTGTATTAGCACATCATGACGTAGGAAATGTTAATTTATTTTGTTGCAATACACTGAATTGCGGGTATGGATGATTATGTCTACAAGGACATCGATATTGCCACTGCAACGCTATATTTACTTAAAATTAAACAAAGTTATTTAACTAACACGCAATTACAAACAATGGCTAAAGTGATAGGTGAGTACTGTTTTTCTATTAAAATATGGTATCCTTTTATGAAAATCTGAGAAGTGCCCTTCTTTAGATTATTTTTAATTTTCAGTGAAGGCCAAATTTCAAGTTTCCTTTTCTCTTAAAAGACCGACTACTCTTTCTGCACTCAATAGCAAAAATGTACTTTACATCGAGTTTTTGATGACGAAGTAATAAACAGCGTGTTGTTCTTAATCGATTATTCATATCTTGTTTATTTGCTTATGTGATAAATCGATTGCGACCTGTTCTTTTTCTTCGATAATTATTCTGGTATATTATCTTTTGTTCATACATACAATCATAATGATCTTATTGTTCACGTATACTATCATAGTTAATACAAATGGCCACTTCTTTAGACAATATGTTGTAAACGATCTTGATTTTATAAAATTTATGTCCAATACAACGTCAACGCCGGGCAGAATGTTAATCGTCCTTAATTACTTTGATTATTCTTTAATCCTAAAATTACGACCTTTTATTGACCTTAGACCCATTCCGCATTTTGTTATTTTCTTTTCTCAAGATTACTTATCCATATTATAGTACTTAGTACTTTAATTACACATTGTTTAAATTCCTCAGTTTAATTATCATTTTTCAATAATCTTTTCGTTTTCGTTAGGCTTAATGCAACTTGCAATTATATTAACGTATAGTCATAACACTTTTCATCGAAAATTGTCATCAAATTAACACTCACTCACAGCTGTTTTTCCTTATTTTCTTTTTTTTTTCTTTTTTATTTTTAAATTAATTTTTCTTTTTCTTCCTAACAGACATCAAAACCATCAAACTTTCAATTTTCTTTTTCTTTTAACCAAAATTTTTCTTTCCTTTTCTTAAACTCAAAAACTTCTTTTTACTTTATTCGTCACGAAAATCGAGGAACCTCTTTCTTTTACCATTGCCGCCTGCCCCCTCGCGTATCGAATCTTAAGAACAACCAAAAAATCGGCAAAACAATCGGGTAAATGCATAGTTCCATTCTTTTTTTAAACAGAAAGAAATGATACAAGATTATCAAGCTAAAATCTCATATTGGAGGGCTATCGTAAAACGTAAGCCCTTATATGGACAGAAAATCTAATTTCTAGTTTTTTATGACGGAAATTGGGAAATAACAACAATTTTTGGCAAGTAAATTAAGCTTGCTAAATTTGGATAATGCCATGTGACATTTTGGACATCCTCCAGCATGGCAGCTTTCATGAAAACTATGCCTTTACATGAAAATAATCTGTAATTTTTGTGTTATTAACAAAACGAGTGAATAAATGTGCTAGGCGTAGGGTATCTAATCTTCGGCCTTTCCCGACTATAATGTCCTTGTTGGTAGCTACAAGCTAGGGCTTGTAGGTAGCTACAAGCTAGGGCAGGTATACCAAAATTTAGATACCGCCGTATTAACAACAATAAATTTATTACCCTTAAGGTGAACTTGACGGGTTGAAAACTAATTCACATCCATATTACATACTATTTCAGCGTTGTATCATTTCCAAGTAGGTAAATTTATTATTGGAATTACAACCAATTTACAGCCATACTGTTTACATAAACCGTCATAAGGCCGTTTAAATGAATTGTTGATGTTGAATACGCCGGATACCAAATAGATGGTCTTACAACAAAATAAGTGATTTTCCAAATAGCTGGGCCGTTGAGATGAATAAGATACTATATCAATGACCCTACAAACTGTCAGGATATGGACGTTGCAATAAGTGCCACGCTGTTCTGTACAATGCGGGCGCAGAATGTTTGGGGAAACCAGGTAGATTGCGGATGTTGGAAAGGGCAATACCCATCAATACACCGCCCGTTCACATCATCGGTTCCCGAAAGACGCAAGGCTCGTTTTGGTTCCACAGCTAGACGTAAGTGTACCATACGTACTTAGGAGAGTTTAAACTATTTTTACGTGTTGTTATCTTAAATCAAACAAGCTGATAACGGCCAAGAAGACTGTTTGTTCGTTTAGTGAATAAAAGATATCAATTAATGCGCTAATTTGTAAACAAAAATTATAACAGTAGGAAAATCTTCCTTTATTTTTTCGTCATCCCGTTTATCTTAATTTTTGTTGTGTGGTTAAAAATGTGTTTTTATTATCTTTTTGCTTAGACCTGGATAATGAAATCATAATAATATATAATAACAATAATATTATATTATGACCGCTGAATACGAGCAATAGAATCTTTGCAGAATGCGGTTTAAGACCTTAATTCTTTTTTTAATTTCGGTAACCTCGGGAGGCGCTAATAATAAAAAATAAAAGTTTGTGCACATCGGAGTGAACAAAAGCACGCACGTGCATGCAACTCAGCAATATCTGGTAAGAAAGAACACGCTTTGCATTTTTATCGTCTAACACAACCGCAAAGATAAGGTAAAGAAATTAAAATATTGAGGATGTACGCTGCGTAGAAGAGGTCTTGATGTCCAGTTTGTATTCTAGCAATCATTTCGGAATTATTTTCTGACTCGATTTAAGCATGTCTGTCCCTCATCCACACCTTTGTCCTTTAGTATTTTATGTCCCTCTAGTCAACTCGAGATTTTCGCGTTGATTTAATAGAGAGAGAGAGGCAGAGAGACCACCATCCATATCAGAGTTTTTATAAAAAGCGAGCTTATGTATGGTAACAAGGACCAATTTTTGTGTATTTTAAGATGAAAGTAGATGAAGAGTGTTAACTTCTTTGAGAAAACGATTAGCATTAATAAATTTGCGCCGGGTTGGCGTACGTTCGTTAAGATTAATTTTGATACTATCTCTGGGCGAGTTAAATACCGACGAAACCGTTAGGGTTCCATATGCATCGTCAATGGGCAAATGCCTTCTCCTTGAAAGGAAGCAGTGTTTTGTTTACACTAACCTTGCAAGTTCTAACAATTAGTCTTTTTTGAAATTTTATAGAGGAAAAACTAAAACGATTCTTATTTTGAACATTGCTTTCAAATATTGCTATTATCTATAAATTTTGGTAATACTTGCAATATTCCCACCGGTCGCTATACCACAAAGCTAACGTAACTGTTTCGAAGCCTCAAGACTCTTTGACGTGATTGAATTTGGTCTCACTGAGTTTTTAAGCATTTAACTATAGCATCAAAACAGTTTTCGTCGGATGAGATGGAATATATTGGTTAGTCACTTTGAATGTCACGCAACGCAAAGGTGACGAAAAAGACTGCACCCAATTTCGCTAAACTTTCAATATACAGTTCTGATTCCGATTGACGACTTTTGGCTTTAAATATGTCAGATTGCATTTTAAAAATCTTCGGTATCAACCTGATATATTTATTTATGTTTGCTAAAAATGCAACCCGGCATTACTACGTTCGCTAAGCTTGAGCGCGAAATGAGTTGGCAGCGGGAGATCGTGCTTTAATATAGTTTTTTTTTTTTTGGTTTTTGGCTTTGTGCGTTTTTTGGTTGGGGCGATACGAGAATGAAGATGAAAGAAAGAACAGAAAAAAGAAAAGCTTGAATGCCGGAAAAACGTTTCATAAGCGGAGAGAAAAATGGTAGAAACGATCAAAAAATTACAAGACTCGACAAGAGTTATTAAATTATTACATTATGGTGAAAATATTAAGTTGATCGGGAGAGAAAAAAAAGCAAGATTATGGGAAATGAAAAAAGAAATATAAGAAATAAAATTCGAATTATAAGATGAAGGAATCCGTTGTAAATATATTAATAAAATTTGATGTAAAGATGAAACTTCATTAAATTTAAGTGTTCGCGCAAGAACATAAATAAGTGAAGGTACAATATCTGATTGACAGAAAAAAAAAGAAAATAAATGAAGAAATTAGAAATTAGCTCAACAACAATAACGATAAAACGTTACGCGGCCAAACTTATTTTATCTAAAGTAAACTTTTCTACAATAAATAAAAAGAAATAAAAAAAATAAGAAACGTGAGAAGGTTTACAAATTGTTAAAAGGAAGTAAAAGACAAAAAAAGTGAATCTTCTGCAGTACCTGTAAAGAGTGTAGAAAAATATAATTCATTTTGTGGCTTTCAAATGTAATTGATTCGGTAGAAAATTATTAAAGAAAGCAAAAGAAATAAGTAAAAGCTAAACAGAAGTATCAGACAAGAATTCAATGTGAAGCGTCATAAACATGCCGAGTATGAAGATGAGGAATTGTTGCTGATGGTGATGTAAAAATTAGAAAAGAAAAATAGAAATTTTCAAATTACTGAAGAGCTCTGAATATTCGATTAGAATATATTTTTCTTTTTGAAGAAATGTTATAATTAAGACACCCGAATAATTATCGAAAGAAAAAGCATGCAACGATTGATTTGTGATGTAAAGAAAAACAAGATATGAGTGATCAAACGACATTTTATTACTTTGTGATTCAAACTCGATGAAAAATTTTGCAATACTGAGTGAAGAGAAGTTATGAATATTATTTTATCTTTTGGATAAGAAGCTCGCTATTTTTGCCTGTAAAAAGAAACTAATATAATCAAAGAGAAAAAATTGCATTTATTTATCATCTAAAATGTACGCAAATTGAATCCACAAGCAACAACGATATTCTCGCTTGGTTGTTTTTATTAAATGCGATACACCATATAACATCAACAGCTACAACATATAATAATCCTACAATCATTGCCTGTATCTGGATGACTTGAATTGGATGGCTTTACACATTTTCTTCTATATATTAAATATTGTGTTTCGGCAAATACAGCAGACAAACAGGTTTTTTTTTGTATATTTTATTATTATTATTTAGCAATAAGCGTTAAACTTTGATAATTTCCTGTTTGCATTTTTGTCATTAAGAAGCATATTATTATTATTATCAATTATTAAAAATGAAAAGATGAGACACGAATATTAACAATTTTTTTTTTTTTTTTTTTTGCTAGGAGAGAAAAGTAGATTTAGAGGCGTCTTCGGACTTAAGTTCGGGGCCGCCCATAGACATAGTGGGCCGAAGGAGATTAATAGGTAGGGAGTGTAATGAAAGGTCCAGCACTTAGAATATGCCCATTCGGTAGGTTAGTTTTCGTACGTCGCGTATTAGCTAAAGTACGTGGTATTAAGTGTAAATATCTGAAGAGTATCCGAGAGCCAAAATATAACTCCCCCTTCTCACGAACTAGCTAGCTTTTTTTATCCTTTTCTTTATCCTTCGATGATTTTCTTCATCCTCTATATGTGTTGATTAAAAAATTAACACAAATAGATATATGTTGTTAAACGAAATTATTTGTGGAGATCTTGTTAATGGGCAAACAGTTTCCATAAATTGTGATAGAAGAAATGTTTGGTAGATGACTTTCAGTACGAAATGTATCAAAATCGAAAATGCGATATAAATTTTTGATTGATAAAGTAATCATAAAAATGCAACTCAGTAACCAATTTTCAGAAAAAGGTTGCCATTGTGGTATCAATTGAAAG
The DNA here is from genome assembly GCA_000688715.1 of Glossina pallidipes. NCBI lineage: Eukaryota > Metazoa > Arthropoda > Insecta > Diptera > Glossinidae > Glossina > Glossina pallidipes. The sequence continues at coordinate 124,483 of KK500179.1, read as the reverse complement.
TAATCTTTGTCGTAAATTAACTTTTGCATTTCTCGAGAGATGTTATCAAGTTTTTTCAGTGGTTCTGCATACTCTCTAAGCACATTGTCCTAATAGTACGAAATGTAAGTTATGTTACTAAAATTTACGGTAGAGAATGAGACTTGAATGTAATAATAAGCGTAACCCATCCAAACAAATGGTGACAATATAAAAAAATGTTGCTAAGCACGAGACCACTTACAGGGATGGAAGTTTACCGAAAATATATAGGAGACTTGCAAAGACGTACTACGTATACACACTTATTCTCGTCTTTGTCTAAGAAAATTGGTTAGCATTTTGTTGAGCAAAGAAGTTGGGCTAAATTTTGTTTGCAAATTCAAATTTCTTTGACTCCACGGAAAGACACTGGTAGAATCGCAGAAAGCTTTGAAGGCCATTCTGGAAATCGACTACAACAACTGTTCCGAAATTTGGAAAAACCGTTGACATAAGTGTATAGTATCTGAGGGGGATTACTTTGGCGGCGACGAAATATAGAAATTCTTACAAGTCAAGAGATAGGTTTAAAACAAAAGCAGTCCCTCACCTCGTCAGAATAAACTCCCAAGTGTTTACCCCGCGAACATAATATAATTGCGTTTGTAACCTAAATTTGTACTTTAATACTTCCTTTTCTTCAATATAAAATTTAATACGTCGTGTATATGGTTTTTTTTTTTTAAACCCGCAAGAGTATGCTATGCTTATTTGTATTGCCGATGATGATCTTTCGTCTTCACCAACATGCACAGCATAGGAGTACTAAACCAGTTTTTATAAAAACTTAACACTACCAATGGACACTTTTGGATGCTGTGACAGTAATGATTTGAAAACTTATTCGAATACCAATTGCTTCAACCCGAGTTCGTAAAATTTTTAATTCACATTATCGTACCATTGTGCATTGCTTTCAAAAGTTTTCGATTTAAGAGAAAAGTTTACATAAGACATGCATAGCAAAATGAGTTAATGAGCGTCACCATGTTGTACCAAAAAGTGATGCAAAGAAATAGCACTTAATGCTACAAACACTTTTACTTCATTGCCGAAAACTTACAGATAAGACTAGTCGATCATGAATGATTCATTTTCTCAAATTTACCGAATTCTTAGCTATTTTCTCAATAGATGGCTTTAAGGTCGTGGAACATTGGAAATTTCTATCCTGGCCACGTTTCATTTGAAACGTGCCAGGCCGCATCACTTTAAAGTGCAAACCATACTTCTGACCAAGTTGGTTTATTTTATAACACCATTTTGAAAGCGGTAAAGCTTTGCAGGCTTATGAAAATATTTGTGGACGGTACGATTAAAAAAAGGTTCTTCAAAACTAGGACAAAGCCCGTCAAAATTGTGTGTGTGTGCTTCGGCGTCAAATATTGCCCAAACGACAGCACTGAACCATTCAACAAAGCCGTATGCAAATAATATCGCGATATTTCATTATCACACGATTTATAACGAAAAATATATTGTACTTTCTATATGTGATGAAATGAAGAGAAATTGAACCCTTTTTACGGGATTAACACAGTAAAAGGTCAAAAACATTGTGATCGAAGATGAACAAAGCTGATCAAGCAGCAAAGATGAAAATAACTCCACGCCATATAATGTGTTGTGTTTGGGGATTGAAAGGGATCTCTGAATCATAAACTGGTGCCAACTGGCAAATAGATTGATCCCAACCACTGCTATCAACTGCAAGGATTGAGAGAACTTAATTGGGAATCCACTAGATTGATGGGACACGACTGCACCCGACTACCGCATCACTGAATTGAAAAGATGCCTTTGAAAGTCCCCTAGCTCAGTTTTTCGCTCAGAAATAAGGAAGTTCTACAATGATAACGTAATGGATTTATTAGAAAAATCACAAAATATCATGAATCAAAATGGTACTTATTTGGTTTAGTAAAATTTAAGGAAAAACGCTTTGAATTTTAGCGGAAAAACGAACCCTAATATTTGCGAAAGACATATCGATACGCAAGAACATATCTTGTGCGCACATTTGTTGCGGTAGGCCTGCAAGACATTTTTTTAAAACACATGTTATACTCAATCATTATGAACTCTTAGCCTGACGCCAGTTTTCTGACAACATCTTTTGAAACTGGTGATTTTTTGAAAATGGTGATTTAAACAAAAATGCAGTCGAGCCTAGTGCAAAAATGTTGTATCTTTCGAGAAGAGCTGTTAAAATTCGCAACAAAAGCTGATAAAATCAATCAATTAAAAAAAAAGGTAATTCGCGTTGCACTACGGAATTTTGAACGTTATAGTCATTCGATTGACGTTGGAGGTGCAGTTAGAGCCAAGTCGCAGAACAAAATGTAAAGAAAGTCACCGTGAAAGCTGTAAATTGGTGCTTCTAGGCGGTTCGAAGCGATGGCTCTTTTCGAAAAGTCAAATTTTAGCACTACTCAAAGCCTTGAATATCTAAGAGATCGTTGGAAACAGTAAAAAAAAAATAAAATTTAGAGGAGAGTACCATCTTTTAACACTCTTTTCCTAGTATCTTTTCTTTATAATTTTGGTGACAGAACCATATTTGTTTCGCAAAAAACTCCCAAGAATTCATGGTTTCCTATGGGCTCGCACATGAAAATAACACTGACCCATAATATTAGAATAATGCTGTTTTCACTGCTCAATAGATGACGATATTTCTATATTCTTACATCATAAGCGATTGTTGTCGGATTTTCAATCTATTTGTTATAGTGTCGATTAGTTAAAGATCTATTTTGCGGCTTCTTGAATTAACAACTTGCTATATATTGATCAACTTTTTGCCGGTATTGATTTCCATGCAGTTTGTTTTCTCACATCTTCAACTAGATCAAGTTCCTTAAGTCCACTTGAGATCATCATTACAGACGGACATAAGCAGTCTCGCAATCCTTTTCATATTCTTTAACTTTTAAATTTGCATTGATTAAGTTTGAATCAAAACCGTTATTTTCCATTAATAAATACGATAGTGTGCAATCATATACTTTAAACTATTTCCACGGTAACCATTGACACAGTTCTCATTATGAACATATTTCGCCTTACTTTTTGGAATTCGTATACGTTCTTCATTTCGTGAAGTACATTTAAGGCAGTGTGTTTAATCAATAGTAACGTATGTGCGGGTAATCGTATTCGCTTTTTTCATATAATATTAAGTTTGTCCGGAAATTTCTTTCTGTTTTTCACTACGAAATAAAATAACTTTTTTTATATAAGGAATAAATTTCACTAGGTTATATATTTCCCGTTTTCTTTTAATAATAGGTTACCACTTTTCAGGCAATTTCATTACGCCTACCTTATAAAATTTCTGATCTTTTGCAGCAAAAAAATTATCTATATATAAATTGATACTGTCATCTGAATTGAAAGTTTTGCCAGATAAAGCATCTTGCACAGAACGAAATAGAAGGTAATATGTTGGTGCAATATCAGGACTGTATGGTGGGTGTGGTAATAATTCCCAGCCAAGTTCTAATAAGTTTTGGCGGGTGAGGGAAGAATTATGATGTCTTACATTGTTGTGATGAACAACAATATTTTCCGGTTAGTCGCTCCCACATGGTTTTGCTGCGAGGCTTCGTTTAATTTGGTTTTGTTACGCCGCAGAAGCTCATAATATGCAATTCCTTTATAATCCCATCACACTGACAGCAAAATCCTCTTTTTGTGGATATCAGGTTTCGGTGTTTTTTGAAATGGCCCACTAATTTTGACTATGATTTATTGTGTTCCACACTTTTGTATAGGATCCATTTTTCATTACCAATTCCATTTCTCTTAAGAAATGAATTGTTTTGGTTTCGGCTTAACAGTCGTGGCAAACGAATTTCAAGCCGAACAAATTCAAATTTTTCCCAAACATCAGTTTTTCTGCGCGATCACTAATAAATGTTTTGGATGAATTAAGATTGTCTGCAATCTCTTAAATCGTTATGTGTCGATGTGTATGTGTTGGTCGTCATCAATAGTATTTGGCCTACCAGAACACCGTAAAGCTTTGATTGAAAAATTTGGATAACGAAATTTCGCAAACCAATTTTGGGAAGTGCGTTTTGATACACCATTAGCTCCATGCATATTTCACAACGTACCTCTGCAGCTCTTCTGCCTTTTATAAAACAAAAAAGGAAAATATAGCTTATATGCTCACTTTTATTTTCATTTTAAAAATTGGGCCTCACTACTATAACAGGACCGATCGCTTTTAAAGTTTTTTACAAAATAAACATAAACCTGCTCTACAAAGCTATGTATACCTCTAACCCTAATTATCTGTCTAGCTACTTGAAAAAAGTTAATGTTAAAACTGTTGTCGGGAAACGACCGCAAGAAATTACTGGACTGCTTAATATTTTTCATGTTTATTGAAAGCGTTTTTCTTTTCCACTGAAAAGTAGCGTGTATCCGACAATTCGTTACAAAGTTTGTATGCGTCGCCGTTGTGTCTTTATTTTCTTGTGTTTGGGAATACGTCCATTGTATTAAAAAGAAGAAACAGCTCCAATACAACATAAACTGAGAACAAATCTGCTTTCAAGTGTTATTTGCGCGCTACCTATGAATTAGAGCAGCAACAACAATAAAAACATCCCCTATATTCTATGGGTGTCTTTACAGTACTTGTGGAAAAATTAGAAAAAATTGACTATGACCATCCAATTTATACTTATATAATACAACTTATAGAGTATCAAGAGTTCATTTATTTATTTTTATTTTTGAATAAACGCAAGGATTGTAGAACATTCGACCACAACCGCTCTCATTCGTCTTAGACGACTTTTAGCAGTTAGTAACGCAAAATATTTTGATGTTCTAGATATGTTGTCGTTGGTTTTTTTGCTCGATTTATTTTTTTCATCTTTTTTATGAGCGTCATTTATAATTTGGATGTCAATTGTGGAGTGCCCACTTTTGGCTTTGCGGTTAACCACCCATTGCTCTCCCTAACTCTCCCCGCATAATGTCATCGCCCAACTGAATCATTTCTTTCGTACGTGGTTTAATAATTGCTCCTTTCGATACCGAAACTCTTATTATAATCTAAGAATGGTTACGTGCAGGCGAAAGCACACAAGTCCGAATGTAAACAATTTTCGTCTAGTCTTTCGCGATGGTTGCTTATATATTTTAATACGTTTTAGATAACGTTTTCAATTCATGAATTTGCACTTACGTTGATTAAAATTGGTGTAGTTTTTTACATTACCTTGGGAACCATACTAATCGTGTATACAAATGTTTTTGGGTTGCGGAGTTGTGTGCATGAGCGTGCATGTAGTTATGTATGTAGCAATTTTTTATATGTTTGTAAATATGTAAAGTTGTGAGCTTTAAAAGAGTTTTACAAAAAAAGCACATATTACAGGCATGTGTATATCTATGAAATCAAGTGCATTTGCCGCTGTTAATAACTATATTTTCACTTTTTTTAAAAAATCTTCTTTGAAAAGAATCATAGTTTTATTTTTTCTTAAAGCGCATCTATGAATTTTTGTGCCACTTAGTCAAACGAAAAATATACTTTCAATTGAACTTTTTCTCGTGCCAGGTGAAGGCCACTCTAATTACATTTAAATAGAGAAATTTTCGAAGGGGAACTTTTAGCCTATCTCTCGATGCGATTTATATTTGAATAAATGGTTCAGATTGTGTGTATATGTGTGACCATAAGAATAGGAACGTTACGTCGCCCATGACGTTCAATGGCCATGAATGCACTATAGTGTAAATTTTGTTCTTGGACGTACACATTGGAAAGGTACTGATGTTAATGAAAATGTGCTAATGCAAATTTGTATTGTAAGTTTTTCGTTATGTTTATAAACCGAATGTTTCCTTGATAATTTCGACCTATCTGTGTATATACGTAATAATCGGTCAATAATTCCCGGAATTCAAAGTTGCAGTGACGTTACTTTTGTTTTTTCTTGTTTTCTGTCGAAAACACTAGTTTCTCGTCGGTGTGCTGACTTTGAACTAAGTCGTACGGACGCAGGCGACGGTGAACACAGGTCTGGTGAATGCCTGAAAAGGATGGTTACACCTGAAAGGTTGAAAGGCTCGAAAAATACTTGAAAATTAGTTTCGGCAATCGAATAATGAAATCGCAAGAAAAGCTGCCTAAATTTAATAAGGTTGGAATTGTTGCTCCGCCCGCCAGCCTCAAGATGTGCTACCTGCTCCTACTATTAGCAAATTTTAAAACGTTGCTTCAAGTGAAGAGATTTAGATCAAATGGTGAGGTAATTACAGAACCTGAAGTGCGTTTTATGAAACCTAACAAACCGTTTTATAAGAAAATCAACGAAATGTTACGGTAGTGCTGAACTAATTGTATCGTTTTTGAAGGAGGCTGATGAATTATATTCAAATTTTGCAAAATGAAATGCTTTTCCTTTCTTATTATTTTACGTGAATTTATAATTTGCAACTATTCAGATAAAACATTTGCTCATTTGCACGTCTACGTAGTTTGTAAAAGGAAATAATGAACCAAACATAATGAACCAAAATTTATATGTATATCTACCTACAAGAAATTTTCCTACATATTAGCTTAAAAATCAATTTCTTAGTCATTCTTTAAGAATTTTTTTTTTGATTCTCATTTTATTTTGTATTAATATTTTCACACTGCCTTCTATGTTTTGCTTATTTTCTTTCTTCGACCATAATGCCTTCGGAAATGTTTAAATACTTTCGTCGAAATATCAGCATATACAGACATGTAAATACGCGTGCATCTAGTTTATATAAAATTTTTTATGATGATTTTGGTTAAATGCCAAAATTATGCGTTCTTCGTTTTACATTCAGTTAATTGCGTAAAATCAAGAAAAAAAACCAACCGCGATGGCAGAAAACAATTAAATCTTAGGCGCACGTCAGGAAGTAAAGATGATAATTAATAAATACAGTGAAATTTGTTTCCTTTTCTTAATTAGAAATAAATTCGTTTGACGTCTTCTTTAAAAGAAAGGTAGCGGATTTGTCTTACACTTCGCTATAACAGTACGTATGAGCGATTTGTACAAAAAATGTATGCGAGTTCAAGTTTATCGTAGGCATCAATGCGTGGCTGAAAACGTAGCAGAACTTCGCACATATTTTATAATAAAATTTTTCGTTAAAATAAAAATTGTATTTATAAATGTTAAGACCCATACAATACATAGAGACAACATGATGATCACATGCTAAAAATTTTAGTTTAGCTTATTTTTGTAATATCTTTTACGCACCACCGGGGACTGAAGTGTACTAACTTTGTTATTCTGTCATAGACATCACACAATCCATAAAGCGTACGTATTCTTGATTCTTGATGGACACAAGTGGGATTGAATAAATTTAGACACAAGCATCTCTTTCCCCGTCCTTTTGGTATCGAAATTTCAATTTCAGCAAGAAATATAATATGGAACACATATTTTTACTTTATATGAAAATAAATTGCAGGCAAAAAAGTTCGGAGAGGTCGATAGTTTAGGCAAACATTTTTAGAAATAGAAAAAAAGGGTTAAATGGACTCAAACGACTATTGGCATCTTTGCAATAAGTATAAAGAATTAAGACTTTAAAATTTTTGTTGGGGGTGGTGGGTATTTGAAATTCGCCATTAGACGAATCCTTCTTTTTTATTTGCGTATATTAATATAGTGCTCACTTACCCCCTTCCGGTTCTGAATCATCAATATAAATCATATTTTTGTTAAAGTTTGTGGCAATGTACTCCTCTCAGACCTACGTCTTCGCTTAAATTCGTTTAAACATTTAAACTTTGTTCTGCATTCGTTTATATATTAATCGTGTTAAGTGCTACCACGTGATCTTTATCTCATGTATTGCTCTTACATTTACTTATGCTATCACTTTATTTTCGCTTCTATAGCTTTTATATAGTTTTAAAATAATTTTTAATATCAATATTTTTCATCGATTTCCTTGTATACATTTTGCACTAGTTTTTTTTTAAACAAATTATTTACTGAGCATTCAAGTTATTACTAATAATTTATTTGAGGAAGAATTTTCTTTAGCATTTTTAGTTGCGCGCACTAACTAACTAGTAGTCCCCTGGTATAATTTCTGCTTCTGTTGATAACTTGGCCAGCTGTTTGGTTGTTTTTGTTGCAACGTGTATGTGTTAGTTTTATAATTTTCTCTCTCTCGCCTTTTGTCAAATTAAATGTTGCTGTTTTATTCGTTACTCGGTCGGTCGTTTGCTTTATCTTTTGAGTTTGAAACAAAAATGTCTAAAAATAACAAAAAAAAATGAAGAGAGAGCGGAACAAGGTAAGATAGCAGGAAGATTAGAAAAATTAGAGTGTGAAAGAACATCAAAAGAAAATTAATAAATAAATGTAAATACAAGTGAGAGAAAATGCCTGCGGTGATTGTCTGGTAACATCATCATTATTAACACGTAGTACTTTGGTATTGATTCAAACTGAACCGTCCGAAGAAAAATAGAATAGAAAAGAATTCAATTTTTTTCGCTGTTCATTTTATATTTGTTGGTTTCATACACCTGTTGCCACAGGTTTATACGCTACATGAACCCAAGATTGATATGCGGTGAATTCACCGCATAAAGATCACTCCAAAGCACAAGAAAAGACCGCACAACAACAAGTTTAAGTGTAGCTATAAAAAATAGTTTTCGCAACACAGATTTTTTTTATGCGGTGAATAGCGACCGCATAAACGCACAAACAAAGACCGCACAAAAAGAGGTTTGAGTGTACAGTTAAGTACTTCTTTTAATCCAATTCTTTTTATGTCCTACCCCACTTCTGGTGCAAGGTATATTAAGTTGGTGTGGACGTATGTAACATTTAGGAGAGTTTAAAGTGGACTGACCTTTTATTATACTGATCGATCGAGAATCATTTTCGATCACGCTATTGAAAAAAATTCCAATTTTCGCAATATTTTGACACAACTCGCTAAGTAATAGTGCTTCGACATTCTAAACTCTTTAAATCTCCTTTGATGTATCCATTCCTACGAAAACGGAATCTATATATGGTAAAGCGCTATAATTTTCAATATTTCATGGTGAAAATTTATTCATAATAGTAAACCGGACCACGTAAGCCTATTTTCTGGATACCAGAGTATATAAGGATTCTCAAGAAATGTAAATCGCTAATGACAAAAACAACTAATTACTAATGTTGTATGATTAAAATTTGTTGTAGTAAATTGACATAAAAATTAAGTGAAACAAATTTGAATCAAATGGGTCGCTATCCTGGACACTACTCCATATAAGATTTCTTATGAATAGTAAGCCCTTCAGAAAAGGTTTAATTTCTAATATTTATAAAAAAACATAGGCCTACTTTTTAGACCCAAATATTTATAGGGGTTATCATGAGAGACGAGTTATATGGAGAGAAAGTGTGATTTCTGGTTTCTTATGATAGAAATTGAAAAATAACAAAATTTTTAAGAAGTAAATTAAATTTTCTAAATTTGGGTTACGCAGCGTGATGTTTGGACATCCTCCAATATGTGCGCTATTATGAAAAGTATGCCTTTGCAAAAAAATAATGTGTAATTTTTGGTGATGAAGTAACGTAGGGAGTCTAATCCGTCTAATCCGCTTGACTATAATGTTCTGACTTGCTTCTTTTTGTTTTAAAAGGCTGATTAATAAGGGATATGTTTTGAAACAATTTATTTTTCTCTCTTCTAAATTTTTTAACGAAAGAAGAAAATTTTTATCCTGTTTTGATCTAGAGAAAAACAGGTGAATGTTTCTTACCTACGTTTGAATGCATAAAATAACATTTGGTTCTAGCGATAGTTTTTGTAACACTACGATTGCTTTTGTGAAAGAACACAATATCTGAATGTGGCGATTATAATAAGGGAGGAGCAGTCACCCAACGTGCTGACGGGAAATAAATGGTATTGAGCTCAGTGCGACAAAATTTGAGAGAAAAACACAAATGTAAGTAGCGGGAATATTGGACCTACTATAAGAAAACAGAGAAACACGCAACAAACAGATGAGCTTGATTTACAGAGTTTTAGTGGGCTAACATCTGTCTTGAGCAGCTTAATTTAACAAACACAAATTTGCTTCTGTGAGTGTAGAAGAGGTTGGGAGTTTTTCTTTTTATTCCTGACACTATTTAGTTATTCCGACTTATACATTATTGACAAGAATATACTGAAAATTTCTTGGGTCGCGTCACGAATTAAACTCATTTGCGACCTTATATAACTTGCAATTCCATGAAGATTTGAAAAGTCTGCGATCCAGATTAGGATCAGCTTCACGTTCAATCCAAAAATGGTGTCGTCCGGCCTGCTAACACATCCGCAGTTAATAAAATCTACTCCATTGTAGTTAGAATAAATGTAAATAAAATGTAAATAATAGGCGCTTGCATGCATTTTGGTCAGCGGCATCAGTTGATGAAAATGATGCAGTAATGCAAAGTATAAAACGATTAAATTCAATGGTGTTCGTTCGTTCTTTACATAAAATAATAGTTTTCCAGGATTACTTCGTACTATTGAGTATGTACCGTATACAGACGCTAATCATGGAACGCCCAAAATTACATTTGCGAAATTCATTGCTTTTGTTGTTTGATTTGAAGAAGTCTGCTGCTAAAGCCAATCAAACATTTTTACAAGTTTATAAAAATCTTGCTCTGTCATATCCCGTTTGTCGGCTTTGGTTTCAAATGTTTAAAAGTCGTTATTTCAATATCAATGAGTAAGAACGCCCTGGAGGACCAAAAAATTCGAAGACAATGAATTGCAACTTTTATTGGACGAGAATCAAACTCAAACTCTCACAGAGCTTTTGAAGAAAAGAAGGGAAAGAAGGGAAGAGAAAAGCATAGGAATTGATTTAAGATGCCATTTCTAACCGTTTCATTGCTTATCGGATAAAAACAAGAAGACTTTCTTATAGTGTCTTACGACTGGCATTGAAAAGTGTATCTACTACGACAATCCCAAACACAAAAAGTCATGGGATGCGGAATATTCGGGCAGGTATGGTGCATTATGAGCTGCTAAAGCCGAATGAAAGTGTCACGGCAGATGTTTACCGACGTTAATTGGACAATATGAACGTTGTATTTTTGCACAAAAGACCACCAAAATGGATTAACCGACGCAAACTCATCCTCTTGCATGACAACGCTCGGCCACACCTTGCAAAAGTTGTCGAGGATACACTGTTGCAGTTCGAATGGGAAGTTCTAGTGCAGCCAGCGCACAGACATAGGGTCTTCTGATTACCATTTATTCACATCGATAAAGCATGGCTTAGCTGGCACGAGATTCCGAACTTCTGAGGAAGTACGCAAGAAACCAATACATTTTTCTCGACACGGTATAACCATGTTGCCAGAAAGATAGGGAAGAGTTGTAGAAAATGACGGAAAATATTTTGATCAATAAATGGCTTTTACAAGTAAAAAAATGATCAAAATGCAAATTGATCGATGATGTAATTGATATAACTCTCTGCTACGACAGCTTAAGAAAAAGACGAAAGTATTAAAAACTTATTTTTAAAAAGCGTTCGAAGCCATAGGCATTTGTGGCGTTTGCAGGAAGTTGCCCATGAAAAGCGCAATGCGTCGTCAAAACTGTAGCAAATCTTCAACTTCCGTTTCTCCTTTCAAAACAAAAAGTTGCACTTTGATTCTGATCTGTTTATTTAATTGTATTGAGATAAACTTCTACGAGCGATTTATGTTTCTCCCGACTACCCGGCTATTTCTATCTACTCTTGTTTTATGTTTGAAAGGGAAGGGTGTGTTATTCCCCGTCACTTAAATTTTTTCCATCTCATATGCAATTTAGGTTGCTTCGTCTGTTTGAATTATCACAACTGCGGCAGCAACTAAAAATGTATTTCATGGTTTTACATTGTATTTGTTTATTTTCGTTTACGTGCTTTTTTCATAAAAATCTTAGGTATTTCACGGCAGTACCTTACAATATATACGCAGGTCCTTCGCGGAATGCTAAACTAGTGAAATTCGAGCAAATGTTAAAATTTTTGTTATGCAGAAAATGATAGAAAGTTAAAAGTTTCAAATTGCCTTCACATACGCGCATACACAGCTCTAAAAAAATAATTACGTATATCTTCAATACAGTACAAAGGAAAAATAAAATATGTATCCAAATTTGATAAAATATATAAAACAAGTCAAAATACGCACGCCAAAACTCAGCATTAGATACGCTACACAGCCTTATAGTTAATTACATAAAGGCTTTTTAGCTGTGCCGTGTAGGAAACAAGACGGGCCGACACAGACAGACAGACGCTATTAAATCAAATCAAAAAGTGACTCTGAATAGATCGGAGTAATAAAAGGTGGGTCTATCTCAAGTCCTATCGGGTGTTGCATACATCCGCACAAACTTAGTGTATCGGCTCGAATATTTTTTAATACTCATCATTACTATTGCATTAATAAACACTACTACGTCCTCTCTATGAGAGGACGATACACTATTGGAAAATATTTGGTTCTCTTGAAATGGTGTCCATTGCAAATCGTCCAAGAGAGGCAGGCACCTTCATCGTCTTCAACGCTTATTCTGTCTTCTGTAAACAGCAACATCCGCTCCAGACAGATTTCTAATACTCTCTAAAAATGTTGATTTTCGAAATTCCATGCATCTTCCGAAGCAAAGTTTGAAAACTTCTTTGATGATTTTTCCAGTTATTTAAAAAACCGAAGCATACCTTTTTAGACAAAATGTATATTATTTTATCTGTGTGCTTACATGGAAAAAGAGCTCCTAGCTTCGAACGCAATAATGTACGTTGATTGGATTTTAATTCCTTTTCGTATCTTTTGATGGATTCAATTGCTATTTAAACATTTCTTCCTAGCTTTGCAGTTTTATTGACCGATTCAATAATCACTAATAATAAACTTTGAGTTTTCACTCGGAGGTGGCAGCCTAGAAAGCGTTAGAAAGCAATTAGTTATGAAAAGAAATTAAAAAATTACTCGAGTCGACGACTTCAAGATGAATTATTATTACATAGGGTGGATCAAATTTTTCAAATTTAGATGTTATAAAAATTTTTATAAGCTCTAATATTTTTCAATAACTTTTATTTTTCTAAAAAGACATTTAAATTCCCATAATCGGTTTTCTTTCATCTATGGATTATATATGATTTTAATAATCGTGAGATTGCAAGATGATTTCATAATATCTGTTTAGTTATACGTGCATTATTTACGATTACTAGTCTCCTTATTATAAAAAAGAAAATAAACAACTGCAATTTCGATGCAACATAGACGAGGACAATTAAACCTCTTATAACATGTGTATTTATTTGCACAAATAATTTAAAAATCTTTGGTGCGAATAGTCCCGGTTGGTGCCTTGACAGAACCGTAACGTTTGGTATGCAATATTCTGATTTGGATTTTGGCGAGTGAAGCTTTTTATTCATTAAGTTCGCTTTGAGTTACTTTTAAATATATACGTACACATATATTTAAATATTACTAAAACTAAGCTGCAGTTATACATTTAACTGTACGCAGGTGCATATCTTTATATATAGGTATACGTTTCACATGCAGTTTTCTTGATTTTCGTCTCTTCGCAGATTCGCTATGTCTACTATTCTGAACAATTTTTATTTTTTAAGTTTAATTTAAGTTGGCTTTAAATTTATAAGTATGTATTTAATTATTATTTAATTATTATTAAAACTAAGTGTATACAAGTGTATGTATATTTTATATACAGATGTAAATTTTATATACAGATGTATATTTTATATACAATTTTCATGATTTTCGTAGAATAACATTTCGCAGCATTTCACTTATTTTTTACACAGTTTTTATTTTTTAACCTGATTTTTGCTTTTATGAACGTGACATCATATCCCACTTTTTCAAACCACGAATTCTAGATAGGAAAAGTTTTCATTGTGTACTGTTTTAAATTTTCATTTCAGTAAAGCATACAAAACTAAACGGAAAAATGTAACTACTGTTTGTACTTAAAACAACAAAAAGCAGTTGATATTAAACTTAATTAGCGCAATGGTTTTTTGGCTTGTGTCAATATTTTCCATATCACTCGTATGATGACCCAAACTGTTTAGTTTTAAATGCTGAGCTAACCTAAAACTCACACCACGCCGCTTTGTCGCCGTTTGTTGTAGTAAGTTTATTGCGATGCAAATAAAATTTATTTTTATTTATTTACTTTTTTTCTTTTTTCTTTTTTCTTTTAATATTTAAGGCACTCTCACAAGCTAAATTGTGTCTGCACGAGAATTGCTTGGGCAGTCGACTGAAATGCATGAATTTGGTTTTCTTTCTGACTATCCTAAGAGTACAAGCGTGTGTTTTTCTTAAAATGTGAAGGAAACTTGGCAGAAAAACGAAAAATACAAAGTTTAATTTTATACAAACGCAAACATGTATTACATAGGCAGGCATATCTGTAGACCTAACAACAATTTTTGGTATTTTATTTGAGAATGCATACCTAAGTATATATATGTATATTTTTGCTCTAGATTATTGCTCGATCAATATTACTCGAGCAATTTCTCTCTATTTTATTGTTATGGATCACAACTTTAGAGAAATTGCTTTTTTTGATTTTTGTGAAGTATTATCGTTAGAGCTTCTTCACGACTCGTTTATCGTAATCAGTCTTTAGAGTGTATTTTCATGACTTCAAAAATGCATAGATGGCTTTTTATTTGAATACTCAGAAGGAAAAAGTCCTATCTGTTTTCAAAGGCTACTAAAAAAGAAAGAAAGCACATTCCCCCTCTCACTTTTTTATAATTAGAGCAAAATATACATACACAACATCCTATGAAAGCGTAAACATGTTGTACGTTGCAGTAAATGTGCCTCATTACATCTTAATATGTTGAATGCATAACCATAGAGGATTTGATACAAAATAGGCGAAAAGAAATTTATTTGTAAATAAATGCGCTGCACACAACGCGTCTTACGTTTTACGTGGGGCACGCATTGTCAAAATAAAATTGGCTGTACGTATGTATATGTTGCTGAACGGATAGTTTGTGCTGACGCAAACTGTTGAAACTTCTGCATGCGTCGGATTTGATAGACAAACAAATGTGTATTTGCGAAAACAAAAGAAGTTATAGTTTAATGCGCTCATTTACATATTTATTCAAAAAAAAAGCAAAAATTAAATTAATGTACACCGCTACCCATTTCTATATGTAAAAAAATTGTTTTCGCTTTATTAACTCCATTTTGGTTCAAAAAAATGTTTCGCTGTATTAATTTTGTAGATCATAAACGTTTATGCACACAAACGCTAGCTATACATTTTGTTGTACCAATTATTGTTATTGTTATTATTGCAATAATTGTGTTTTGTAAAAGAAATGCTTCTATTTTCTATGTGCTTTTTATTCCTCCGACTTGCTCGGTTTGTGTGTTTTACCAATTATAATTATCCTTATTATTTCAATTATTATGTTTTGTAAAGGAAATGCTTATATTTTTTATGTGTTCTTTATTCCTCTGACTTGCTTAGCCTTAAGGCGCTAAGGCTCTCTTTTGCAATACTATTTGATCGCAAAAGTCACCAGCTATATTAACAAGAGCGATTGATTCACTTGATTGTGACGACATAAGAACCTATGTCTATGTGTTAATATTTACAATAAGTCTTGTTGTTCTATATCGACTTTTGTTTACGATAGCGGAAATTGCTTAACTATGTCATTAAAGTTATTGGTAAGACGACACTCTCTCATTTGTACGATTTGCTTTTGGACGTTTGGCACTTTGAAGCGTGCCATTCAATTGTTTTTATTATTATTTGCTTTTTATTTCCAAATTTCATAGAGATGCACTTCGTACAACTGAGCGTGCACTCTACATTAAGCACACTGCAATTTGCGGTTTTCACTACAACAATAGAGCTAAGAAATAAATGACGAAATTTAAGAAAACATAGGTCTGGTTGCAAATTTTCGTGAAATTTCGGCGATTTTTAAAGGCATCAGTAATATATACATATAATAATAGTATAACCCTTTACTTCATGTCCGGACTGAAAAAATCCGACGTGGCGTCCCTTGCCTAAATTGCACCAATTCTTGTTGAGTTTCCCAGCGACCATCTCGTTTGATTGTAGCAACTTATAATGCAGTCACACAATTTCAACTCTAAATGAATCTGTAACTTATATCGTATTTTTTGTGCACTGTAACGTACCCATTGTTCATCACTACGCAAAATCCGCCATATCAAAAGCACAAAAAAGTTTTTTACAACATAAATCAGTTGTGGTACAAAGAATATTAATTTTCTTGGGATGTATAGAACACATAAAGCTATTTGCGTTACACTCACCTTTTATTATAACCTTTTAGTATAAGCCCCACGGTCAGTTCGTCTGATGTTCATGCGTTTGTGTGTACTGTACTACTGAGCGGACCCATTTTCCGTAAAATGTAAGGTGTTATGAATGGTTGTGTTAAACGGATTAATGTTGGATATTTAATGCTTGACCGTGGCCGGCCGTGTTTTCACTTGTTTTCAACTACTTGGATAGAATAAATTTATAGAAAATATAAAGATAATTAAGTTTTCTTCAGCGTTTACAGCCAAAAAGGAAGTTTATATATTCGTGATCAACGTAGAATTCTAAATCGCCATCTATCTGTAAGGCTTTGCGTCCGTGGGGTAATTGTTATTGGCACTCTTCTGGTTGTAAAAATTAAGATGTCGACTTCAAATTTGATAGAACCATTTAAACTTTTTGCAAGTGGTCTAGTATTGGAAATTGGCCAAACTGATCGAAGCACATGCCGGCAATAAAGCGTCAACTGAATGCAATTCATTTTCTCCTAGCAAAACTTGAGTTTTTGCTCATTAGTAATAAACTACGAGAGGTGGAAGGCTAAAAGTTTTTATATTTACTTTCTGAAGGACTGTACAAAGTGGAAAAAATTGATCTCGCCCACATAGTCATCAGTGATAACATTTTAATTATTTTTTCCTTTTTGCTTATCACTAATAAGATAAATAAGAAAAGATGCCGTTAATCACTCTTTACATTCCTCACATAAACATGTATTATCTGCCTAAAAATATTAATAATATCAATTTTAAAATAAATAGGATGGACTCGTCAACGTGGAGGAGCAGTATGATCAATCGGGTAACAAATAGAAGGACAATAGAAGGTTACAGGGCTACCACAACCATCCTCCTCCCGTACTAATATTAAGATTTCTTTATTTAAATATATGCAACATACCTACAAGTAGTCATTTATACACACCCACATACATACATACCCCCATATATACACACACACATACCTACAAGCAGACACAAATATACACATACACCTGTACTCACACATATGCACAATCAACATCATTGAACTGTGTTAGGCATATTAACTTATAGAAAGAAAAAGGGAAATAAAAGTAATAAAACAGAAAAGCATGTCTTCTACCTAGCTAGTCACTAAGAGCCTCTATGTCATTATAATCACTGCATATCCCATAACTGTAGTTAAGCAAACCCTAAGCTGCAAAAGAATGTACCTAACGGTTAACGTAAAATAAGTAGAATGTAAACAAATCCCATAACGGTAGATAGGCACAGCTAGATAAGTATATACTAACCCTCATACGTAGAAACATAGCATTAAGCAGGTAGATAAGTTGCATGCCTAAGTATAACATGTACTTGTAAGGCAAACTGACAGGTTCGATCAGGCGCGATCGGACCCAAACCAAACCATGCAAGTGTAGCATTCTCATAACGGCACAGCTTGGTGGCCAGCACTATATAAGCGCGTGTCACAGTACGCTCAACCTCTATTGTGTCATAGCCGCCGCCGAGGAACTCGCGACGTCGGAAACAAATAGTAAGAAAAGTAAAGAAAAGAACGTGAAGAAAAGTCGGGCCACCAGGCTGGTTTTTTTTGCCTACCGCGCTCAAGTAAAAAAAGAAACAAAACCGTGTGTAATCTCTAATTGTAAATCGATTTAATAAACGAATTAAATTAAAACAACAGCCACCCAAAGATCCAAGTTGTATAAATATTCTTGGAACGGATACTGGTGTGACTGAGTCATACCCCAGCCCCAGAACCAACGTTACAATACATATTGTTACGTACACGAACAAACGTAGAGAAAGGGATCTGTCGGTTTGCTTTGACCAGAAATGTCGTAATAACGGTATGCCGTTATTCGATATCGCATGATCACAAGAATAGCGCCTTGCCGCTACGCATGTGAACAGGACAAGCTTTTGATGGTGCGGATTTGATTTTTGGCTGTTGAACTAAGAAGAGGTTTTATTAAGAAAGTTAAGGAGAGACGCCTGCTGATACTTTGTTCGTCTCAGACATTAAAGAAAACAGTTTATGGGATATTTTGTAATAAAAGAAAAAGAAATACAAGTTAAAAAAATCAAAAATTTTTCAAAGTTATAAAATAAATAAATAATTGCGAAGAACAAAAAAAAAAGAAAGGAAATACAAAAGAATTTATTAAAAAGAAAAAATAGAGACTAATGATTTGGTTTTGTTTGGAAAGTGTGTTTCTGATCGAGATAATATACCAAAATAACTTTGTTTAATGTGCCATTAAGTTAAGCGATTTTACCCAGCATATTAGTGCTTTTACTTACTTTATAAAAAAAAGTTTGAGTCGGGAGCTAAATGTAATAAATGGATAGTTAAACCTAAATAAAGGAGTAATAAAGCAAAAAGCAAAGTTTTCGAATTCTTTTCTTTTATGCAAGTGATGATATTTTTGAAAGACGGCAAAAGGTGAAAAATTCAAAAAAAAAGCAACGAACCTGTTATATGAGCAAAGCAATTGAGTGACTTTATTAACACACATTTGCTTCATAAGCGTGCGTGAGGCCCTTGAGTGACCCCGTTCGCCGCAAATTAAAAGAGTTGACACAAAATTCACACAGAAACAATTGCGGTATTAATATTTGGCGGGCAGGAGGTAGCTGCATCAGCATTTGATAAACAAACTTACAATAGTGTAAATCCAAAGCTACATATAGACAAGTAACAGAATTAAAACTACGAGCAAAGGCATGCATTCGTTATCAGAAAATAATCTACTTAAGCCTGCTGCGCTACAACTGGCTGGAGAGATATCAGTCTACGATCCGTTCCGTATTATTATTATTCCATAAAAATAAGCCCGTGTTTAACAACAACAACCTTTCGGACCATCAATAAATCAACGAACACAACAACCCTTTGCTGTGAACAGGAGCTAAAATCCGTGAATACCTATCGTCAGTTCAACTTTAGCAATAACACAGGATAGCACCAACGTGCAGTGGGTAAGTAATTAATGTATGTATGCATGAAATTTTTATTCACAAGCCGAGCATAAACCAGGGTATAAATAAAGCAATTCCTACTAGAATATTTGCATAAGTTTTTTTTTAAGCCGTAATCGGTGTTTAAATCATTGAAAGCACAAAGTTAAGCAAATGAAGAGAATAAGGAAAAGTCTAGGCAATAATGAAAAGAAATTTTTAGTAAATAAATAACGTAACTAGTTAAGACGACAAGAAGATAACAATTAAAATTAAAGGCGCTTGGGTAAAAATGTGTGGCTAAACGGCATTCTCAGCCGGTGAAGCGGAGCATAAGGGGGTACACGCGCGTGTGGGGCAGTGGGAGTGGGGTGGGGAAGTGTTCCATTTGCTAGTTTCCAACATTGTGCTGATTAACTATGTTCTCCGCTTGCTTGTTTGAAAAAAGGTTACTTTCCATTTGAAAGAGTAGTTTTATCTTACCTCTTTATAAAAAGGATTTTCGGAAACTTATTGAGAATTATAGGGAAATTGCCAAACTTAATGCAGTGCCCAAACTATTTGAATCATTGGTAGCACAAAGAAGTGCTCCGGATTTATGGTCAATTATATCGCGCTGTTAGCACGGGTTTTTAAAAGATGGGTCAACTGCCTGAGCTTTGTAGCCCAATTTATAAAACGTTTTCCGATCACAAACCAACTGACGTTGTCGTCACGGATTCTTCCAAAGCTTTTAACAGAGTTGATCATAGGCTGCTAGTCTGTAAATTGCATCGCTTGGGTTTTTCGAGCAATATGATTGTCTGGTTCATCGCTTATCTCTTTGGGCGCGCCCAACGGTTGTTGGCGGATATCTGGCAATCCATAGTAATTGTCGTCACATCTGGTGTTCTGGGGCAGTCATCTTGGCAAGCTTTTATTTATTTCATACGTGAATGACCTTCTGGAGTGCATTCAACATTTTCGTGCTTTAATGTTTGCAGACGACGTAAGTGTCCCTCTTCTTTGACTCAATACGTGGTACTAAACTTCTTCAGTCTGATCATGAGAACCTGTGTTTATGGTGTATAATCAATGCTATGATGTGGAATTCAAAAACATGTAAGAAGACGTCTTTTGCGTGGCGTAATACGTTTCCCTTTTATTATTATTTACAATCACATCCTGAAAAATGTGTGTATTTATAAAAACTTATGATCTGTTTTCGACTCAAAACCAAAGTTTGATATATATTTATAAATCAGTTAATGCAATTAGATCCGCTGTAGAGGTTATAAAACGATTATCTAAAGAATTCAATGGCCCACGCTTTATGAAGTGTTTGTATACTTCTTCGTTAGTTTGGCGTACTAGTTATAGCTGCCATGCTGGTCTCTTGGAGTCTATTCAACGGAACTTCTCGATACTTGCATTGAGAAGTTTGAGATGAGATCGTACGCTGTGCCATATTAATAGATTGAAGCTAAATGACTTGCCTGCTTTTGAATAAGGGGGTAAAATGTTGGGTCTAATCTTCGCCTTTAAGCTAATAAAAGTACACCCAAATCTCTTTTTAGACGATTTTTTTTACACGAATTTGATTTAACACGTGTTTAACAAAAATTTCTGTTTTTACACGAATTATTTTGTTTCAACACGATTTTTAATATTCCAGGAATTTTTCTTGAATCTCACAGAGCAAAGAGCGAATTATTTTTTATAAAATATTTAATGAAGTAAAATGTGTAAGCACGAAATAAATTAACTGAACTCTAACAAGAACTTTTTAATATTGTTTACACCTAATTCTCCTTTTGCACGAATTTATTTTACACGTATTTTTTGGGAACGTATCTATCGTGTAAAAAGAGAATTAGGTGTATATGTTTTTTTGCCGGCTTTATTAGAACTTATTAATTTTCACATCCCCAGGAGGGTCTCAAGCCACTTTGTGCTCTTGTAGCTACCACAACGCTGAACCAATTATGAGCTGTTCAATTCATTTCGGGTAATATGCGAAATGTTCAATGATCATCGCCACTTACTTCATCTGTCGGTTTTGTTCATAAGGGTAAAAGCGTTATACCGCATAACTAACTACTCAACACTTTCGAGTCTTGTACAATACACGTAAATTGAATCAAAATATTCCTCTATATATGATTTTGTTTTTCATTTGTCGCTATTCACAATATATAAATAAGCACATATTCATTCATCCATATATATCCCTTCTTAATGTAAGGGTTAGTTGAATGCCGGGGTATATTGTATATTGATCTTACGTTTTTTTTTAATTTCATTTTTTTTTTCTCTATAGTACACTTAAAGTTATTTTGTAGCTTACATGCGGCTTATGACTTGTTCTGCAGCGGAATTTAATTAATTAAATAAAAAATTTTTTAGCTGACGAGTGACGAAGGATTATGTAGACAACCTGAGCAATCGAAAAACAATTTACGGATAGCTTAACCTAACTTGGCACGAGTTGAAAACTTTATTTCACGCAAACACAATCGATGCGGTAAATGTATCGCGAACAGAATCATATAAATAAATCATTTCTTTTTACGTGAGCAGACACTGTTTTCTAGGCACAGTCGCTGCTAACAGACGTGACGCTACAGCGAAAGAAAACGGCAAACGAAAGAGCAAACAGAATGGTAGTTTCAGATTTTTTTTTTGATAAGTATTCTTATTTAAAAGTATAATTTGATTTATTTATTTTTTTATTCATTCTATACATGCAGGAACTTAACTAAAAACAAATGACAGTCGCGTTCAAATGACTCTTAAAGTAATCTTAGATTAATTATTATTAAAACTAGTATAAGTATAATAAGACAAAAAAGAAAAAAAAAGAAAAAAGGAAAGGCATGTACACAACTAGCACAGGGCCAAACCCACAACCGGTACAGGACCAATTGGCAAATGAACCCCTAAGCCATCGCAAACATGCAAAAGCTTGGCAACCAATAATAGTTAACAACAATTCATCTTCGAATCATAATGACTTTATAAGATTAAAAGATAGTTTAAATAAGACATGGGTAAATCACGTGTATTAAGCAGTGTGGCTGTAATGGAATTTACAGAGTCCGACAATGAGAATAAGTGATAGACGTCATTTAGGTTCTTGCAAATAACTCTAAGCGGGTTAAACAGTTCATAATTATATATAGCAGTTAGGGACATTAAAACTTATTTCTCCAAGTAATGATGGGAACTCAATAGCACCATTTATTACTTTGACTACGAAGGAAACGCCAAGAACAAATCTGCGTTTCTCAAGAGACGGTAAGGACAACAGAAGCAACCTATTTTCATAGGGGCGAAGAGAGGCAATCGGATCCCAGCCCGAATTCCTCAGGGCAAGCAGCAAGATTTACTTTTGTATAGATTCAATTGAATCTACATAGCACGTATATGAAGGAGACCACACAACAGAAGCATGCTCAAGTATAGGTCTAACCAAACACGTGTAACAGCCTTTTAGTAATATAAGGATCATCAAACTCTTTGGGCCTCTTTATAAAACCAAGCGCGGACCTAGCTTTGCTGAACGAGAGCTCAATATGCAAGTGGAAACGTAACCTATGGTCAAAGAGAACGCCTAGATCTGTGAATGACTGAACATCCTCCAACTTGTGCCAATCTATGAATGATTAATAATGAATGAGTAATAAATGATTTCCTTCTTGAGAAAGAAAGCTTCTTACATTTATTTAGGTTAAGTGTCATATAATTCGACGAGCACCATGCCACCAAATTATTCAGGTCAGTTTGAAGCTAATGTGATTGAGATTCTAAGGAAAAAGAAAAAAACGGTTTCACATCATCAGCATACTTTAAGATCTGGCTGGATTTAATCACCGAAGGCAGGTCATTAATGTATAGATTAAATAAAATGGGTTTTAGGTGGCTACCTTGAGGTACCCCTGACGTAAGAGGGAATTCATTTGAGGTGGTGAAGTTAAACAAAACCCTAAATGATCTATCATGCAGATAAGAGCTTATCCATTTCACTAAATGGGAAGGGAAGCCAGCAGCTTGAAGTTTAAAGATAAGTAATTTGTGGTCAACCAAATCAAACGCTTTGCTAAAATCGGTGTATATGACGTCAGTGCAAGAACCACTAGAAAAAGCCTAGAAAACATGACAAGTAAACTCTAACAGATTGGCGACCGTAGATCTTCCTTTTTGAAAGCCATGTTGGAGTGGAGAAATATACGATTTGATGGCAAAGGCCAGATGCTGAGTCACAATTCTCTCGAATAGTTTAGACAAGACACTCAACTTGGCTATGCCTCTATAGTTCTCAACAAGTTGTCTACTCCCACTTTTGTGAATGGGAATAAGAAAACCACTCTTCCAACACACTTAAGTTCAAGAACTGATTAAAAATATTTGAGGTAACACCACATAGCTCGACAGCGCAAGAATTAACTACACATGATGGAATTCCACCAGGTCCAGGCGCATAAATGTATTTTAGAGAACTCAACCCTTTAGTTATAGGATATCGCTAGTTTGCTGATAAATCGAAACTAGTAGTCGAAAAGTTTCGTCGGAAGTACTCAGCAAACAGATTTGAGATTTCAAAATCATCCGAGGAATCAGAGCCATTAAAAGAAACATGCGAAGGATGTAGGGAAATGTTTCTTTTTGAATTAACAAATTTAAAAATTACTTAGGACTAGCAAACAGAGTGGATTTAATGAACTGAAGGTATCTGAAGGTAAACCACAGGGGACACCTGCTTTGAGGTCGGCATTGCTTGATCAGAACAGATGAAGCAATAGCTAGATATAATGTATTGTAGAACGATCGCAATAAGCTTTCAGTACTTCCGGTTGAGAAATCAAGCCTCATATGTGAAACATAATTTTTAGCAATACAATATTGATTTTATGAAAATCATAATATTTGCTTGAAAAGGTTGAATTTGGAACGTTAAGGCAGTTCAACGAGCTATTATACTTGTGATGAAAGGAAATGCACATTGCTGGATGATAAGTATCCTCAGGTAAACTAAAAGGTGGACAACAATTTACACTAATCTCAAGAAAATTGGCAAAGCAGAGATCAAGCAGTCTGCTATTACAATTAAGGGGACGGTTATATTGACCTAAATTATGGTCAAATAATTCGTTAAAGAACGCAACAGCTCTATCAGACGTTGAAGTAAGAATCAAACAGCCAGGATTATCACTGTTACACCAAGGGACTTGAGGCAGGTTGAAGTCTCCCAACGCAACGACCAAATCGGTGGGACCAGGCTGCTTAGCCACTTCACAAATGAGGCCAGCCTGTTTCTTATATATGGAGATATAAGAATTTGGGGGAATGTAGGAGCAGGTTATAAATGGCTGTTTATTAGGCATTTTCGCCTGAATGGCAATAAATTCAACGTCGGTAGTAATCGCAAATTCAATTGAATAGGACGGAACTGCCGAAGATAAGACAGATCAGTCATGTCAAAAAAGGGACAAACTGTAGTCCTTTCTCTTACTGAGATGATATACTACCAAGATTGCTAACACAATTAAGCTACGAATGAAAGATTTTATTAAATTTGACAGCAGAAGCGCTCTATCCATAAAAAAGAACGCCGTCTATCATGCTTGCAGACTTGAAAATGTTTGGTAATTATTAAAGTTAGATGCGAGCTATTATTCTAATCTACTTGAAAAACAAGTAAATTTCATAGGTTTAATTTTTACACTAAATTGTTACTATGGACCAATTTTCTTCAAAACATGTTAGAAATTAGGCGTTTTTGTCATCTATGGGCTGAATATTTCATGACAATTCTTGTGAGCGCTAATGTCCGAAAAATGCATCCACTTCATCCAAATTTGATCCAGTTAAGTTTCATATTCAATTACGCTTAAAAACCAAATTTCATTATAAAATACCAAAAATTTGACGTTTTTGGCATATAAAGTCTTATTTCACATTAGAATCGTTGCACAGGGTGGGATTAAAAAGATAGTACTACATGGCTCAAACCCGTTAAAGCTCATTGTTGTGGTAGAGTATTATTATAAATTTTCAGCAAGAAATATTGAAAATTGTACTTAGTAAATAAGACGTTATTTTGGGACTGCTCGAAGACGTGATCCAATCCGAACCATATTCAATAGGGTGCGGCACTTGGCCAAATCATGTGAATGTACCATATTTCATCTAAATATCTCGAAAGTTACGGGTTTTAGGTTGTAGGAGCAGAGCAAACATGGCTTTGGTCGAGATGGCACGATGTTTATTAATGAACTCAAGTCCATCACAATCCTTATAGGGCGATGCAGTGAATGCAGTCATATATAGTATATAAGGAATCGTCGAGCAAAAGTACTTGGTAACATCAGTCCATTTGAAAAATGGACGTCCACAAATTTATGCCTGAAACTATAAGTTTGAAATTTATTGGACTGCAAACTAAAGAAACTCCGATTGGTTGTGACACACTATTTTTGAAAAGGCGTTTGCTCATTTCGCCGCTCAAATATTGGGATATTATACTATTTTTATGTAATGATAAAATGCAATATTTTGCAAACAAATTTCTAGAAAATCATAAAATCTCACACAAATTAAGCTCTTGTGCAAGAACTCATACGGTCAGTTCTGCGGTGGTGAGATTGATCTAAATTTGAGTTCTTCGCTGAGAGGACGACTGCATAACTGATGACACCGTTAAATACTTAGTGTGTGAAACAAGCCCAAGAAAGTGTGCAGGTATGGATGCCATTGAAAATATTTCCCACGAAAGAAGCTGACGTTTTACTTGCATAATTAACTTATTTAAAATTATTACTATTTCTAAACCGCCAACTGTTGTCAGCAGTTATCAAACCATTAGTGTCTTGGGTTCCTTAATCAATATATTTGAAAGGGTTGCGAAGAGCAAATTATTAAGAACAATTTTTAAGAAAAATATTACAAATAAACAGCGTGGCTTTAGACGTCATCATAGTAGTTCACACGAGCCAGTACGCATATTTCGTCATGATAAAAACAAATTTGACGCTAAGCAATTCATTGGCTTAGTTTTATCGCCTTTGACTTTGTTTGGCAAAATGGTCTGGGTTTTAAAATAATATAACTTGGTTTTTCGCTCCTTGAAGTTACGATGATGCGAATAGTTTTGTTTGAGGAGGTTTTCGCTTTTTTCTTTTAAATAAATTTTTTGATTTGTTAGCTATTCATCCTGATGTTTCGCAAGAATTCCTTCTGGGTCCAATTTTGTATTCGATTTTTTTTCTGACTTCCCAAAACTTGCTGTATATGTCGAGAACATCGGCATACTCAGCGCATGAACTTGCTTTGGACGCAATTAATAAGTTACAATTTGCGATTAGTATAATGTCTATTTATGTAAATAAATGGAAAATAAAGTTAAATGCAGATAAAACGTAAATCAAGTCCTGCTTCCTCGCTTCATCTCGTTTGTTAGTTCAAGGCAATGAAATTCCTTGTTCTGACCACTTTAAGTACTTGGGCTTTACACTGGATAAAAACCTAATATTTCGCAATCATATTCAGCGTAGTAAAAGCAAATACCTCATTCCCTTAAAAGTGCTATCCTTTAATAAATTTTTCGATTTATAATAATATAGAATTAAGCAAGCATGTAGTATGCTTAAAAAAGTACGTAAATAGTTAATGTAATTCTTTCTACAAGTTTTCAACTTTGAAACAAAGAAACAAGTAAGACAACTAAGAAAATTATATTCAGTCGTGTCCGAAACTTTTACACCCATCACCATTATCCTAAAAAGACAAAAAAAGTAAAAGAACTACATTTCCATGCTCTATCATATTGGGTGGGTGAGGCTAGTTTTTTTTACGAGGTGGGTTTTGTCCGTTTATAGATCTGTCCGTCTGAATTATGTTTTCACCTGGCCGTCAAAATGAAAATGAAGCTATAGACTTCGAATTTGGCAGAAACATTGGAAGTTCGTATTAAAAATTGGCCAAATCAATCGAAGGACACACCCAAAGTACCTCTATTTTTCAAAAGGAATAAATTATCGGTTTCTGGCTCATTTCTCATAAATTACAGCAAGTAAATGTACAGAAATTTGCACGCATTTTATATGGGCGGTACCGTGACAATTGCACAAAAATGGAAAAAATTGAAAACGCCTGCCCAATATTATTGTGCATTAACATTTTATTTCTTTTTTAAAACTTAAATTACTGACCAATTTTAAATTTGAAATCTGTTCGTCTGTCCACCTGTCCAACTTTGTAGCGTCTATGGTATTTGCAAAAGAATTTGGAAGTGCCCTAAACTTTTAAAAGGACACGCCCACAATGCCCATGCACCTATGCGAGAAAAACGTTTATTTTGAAAACAGAAAAATTCAGCCGAGCATGAAAATTTAGTTCATTTATTTGTTTGTCTTTTTTTGCTTAAGGGTGATGGACATCAAAGATACCGTCACGACCAAAAATAATTTTCTTACTTGTTTTTATTATATCAGTTCTCTTAAACGTAAAACAACACAAATGTTTCAAGAGTAAAAAGTGGTAATTGCGCAGTTCTTCAAGTTTTGCACTTCAATTCTTCTTAATGTATTTCTTGTATTTATCTTAATATTGGCATGATGATCTCCACGATGATAATGATCTAATTGGTGGCAGGATGATTCTTATTGATTTGTCTGATATTGGTGTTGGTTTGGTATTTGGCGATCTGTGTTTTCTTATCTTCATTTATTATTTGGGAAAATCAATTAGTTGGAATAAACTGCATTTGGGATTTTCGTAACAATACCTTTACATTACAATAGTTTTGATCTCGTACATTTACTAAAAAATTTTTAAATTTTCGATTACCGATATTATGTTCCTACTTAAAATAATACTAAAATAGGACTACAGATTTTTACTTAATTTTAAGAAAGAGAGTCTCGCCAACACAAAAGTAAGGAAATAAGGAACAGTTAGCTGTGCCTTTTTTTTTTTTTTGGAACCACATATTTATTCAGTAACAATTGCAGTTTTTTTATTCCTTCTTCTAATCTGCAGGTAGAATAATGTCGACAATTCTCTTTTAAAATAAAGAGAAAATAAATATTTTTTTCAGCTCATCATAAATTCGGCTTTAGAATTATATATTTTTTTCATTTCACTAAGATAGACTTTTTTTCAATCAGTTTAATTTACTTTCCATATCACTTTATGATAAATTAATATCAAAAATTTTAATTTCCGTCCTACTTCCGAATTCGTAATGTTAATTTTTCTCTTTTATGCGTTTATTCCGTTTTGACGTGTGCACTCAGACTAAAAACTTTCTAACTTGCTATCACAAAAGGTTAGTATTCACAATTATCACCAAAAGCGCAATCATCTATTATTATCTTTCACCCCTCTTTTCTAGAAAACAGATCAACTGCATCTAATGTGTCACGATTTCAAAATATTCTTCAACGGCTCGCGGGCTGAAGTCGTGTACATTGATTTTAATAAAGCCTTCAACGTGTTCACGACAACCCAATGACTTTTAATCTTGAATCACGTATTTTTCAGAAAAAAGTTTTGGAATAACGTAGAAAAAGCAATAGAAAACTCTACGATTGAACTATAAGCATTCTATATACATTTGACTCATTTTTAAATTGAACTCAGAACGTAACCCATTCTTAAGTATACTAGATTTACCTTTCAGAGGTATGCATCCGGCACTGGGCGAACGGCATTGTTTCGAACTTGTCGGCAATGCGAAGTCTCTGCAATATATGGTATAGCCAGAAATTACAACACGTGGCTTACAACTCGCGAAAATCCAAACTTCAAAGTCCTCTTTCCGAGATTCATATACTGTTTAACCAAACGTGTAACACGTTACCATACGAAAAATAGCGGCCGCGCCAAAAATCAATATGCTCGTAACACCAAATTTGTTGTGTGTACCTAAAATCGCCCGAAACACGCCTTTTGGCAACCTCATCGCCCGTCGCAAATGGATGTGATTTCGGATGCTAGTCTACCACGGCAAGCGAAAGACCAAACTATTTGTCTTGAAATCTATTCTTCTTATACCAGAAATTATTTACCAAAAATTGTTTTCCTATTTTCCTTTAGAAAATCGTTACATTTCAATAAGGTTTTTCTCAACGAATTTTTTTCCCAACAAGTTTTTCTAGCTCAAGCGCTAATTATATTTAAAAAATACTAGTTTCTTCGGAACAATAGTGGGCAAAAGGCCTGAGTTTCACCTCGATTATGGAACAAAATGGATGAAAGAAACTGTGCAAGAAAATAGGTGCCTGTATACAATTTAATTTAATATAAAGCTAAGCTTCGGAGACATTGTGTACGTATATAACGTATATTTTTGTAAAAGTAGATACGTGTTTCAAACAGAAGACAATGGTAAAATTACGATTTAAAAGCTTCCCTATTGCATCATATTACTTATAATCCAATTTTGTGTTTGGTGGTTTTAGTGCACAACGCTTCAATTCTTCCCTTTTCTCTTTCATGTAACTTCTAGAATGCATTTTTTGAATATATATATATATATAAATGTATGGTCAGTGGTGGATGTGTTTGTTAAAAAGTTAAATCAGATTGAGTGATCCTGTCTCTTGAAGTGAGTAAATGTCTAGTGTTAATGACGACAGTTATCTTGTGCTCAATCTTTTACGATGATTCGCATTTAACAAAACTGAATTACAACGCATTCTGCAACAGTCACAATTGGTGAGTAGTGAAGGGATTTTAGAAAATGAATAGTAAATGACTAACTAGTTATAATGAATATATTGACAATACCACTACAAAATAAAGTTGAGTGTGCATCTATTCCAAACCAGGGCTTAAATTTCTAATTGTAATATTGCCACTGAATTTCAATTTAGAATAGATTGTGCCAATGTAAGCCAACAAATGTCAAATTTTCACCTTGTTTTCCCATTATTTTTTCCAACAAAAGTTTGAAAGGCGAAAGCCACACATAACTTTAAATCAAAAGGCAGTCAACGTACGCCTACCTCATAGTCAGTGCCCAGTTCAAATAATCTTTTTGCTTATAAAACGTTCAAAAACTGGTGATTACTCCTAGATTTTATTCTGCTATTATTGTTAATGTTTTGACCTCTTGGAGCTCCCGGAAATTGTTGTTTTCCATAATCGCCAGTTGCATGAGTCGCTTTTTTGGTTAAGTGCTTCCGTAAGTCACAGCATGTATTAAGATGTGAATTAGTGTTGATCAATCCAAACAAATAA
Source organism: Glossina pallidipes (assembly GCA_000688715.1). Classification (NCBI taxonomy): domain Eukaryota; kingdom Metazoa; phylum Arthropoda; class Insecta; order Diptera; family Glossinidae; genus Glossina; species Glossina pallidipes. The sequence continues at coordinate 93,860 of KK500179.1, read as the reverse complement.
ATTTGGGCTGACAATATTTTTCACGCTTTTTGTCTATTTTTCCTTTCAAGCTCTTGGAACTTGAAGGAACCACGAAACTAAGTAAATAAGTCACGTGATTTTAGTCGACTGATTGTCATGCTAAAATTATATTGCGTATTTATAGAACAATTAAAACGAATAACAATAACATTTTTCCGTGGGAAATAACAAATTTAAGCTTAGATTAACAAAAAAAAAAAAAACAAAACACTTCTTTTACATAAACGTGCGCAATGTTCTTAGTATCGCAAACACTTATGTATCTACAATTGATGTTCTTAACAACATGACTAATCCTAGTTTACTTTCAACATTTTACGGAATTTTGTTTTCCCTAAGATTTATAGATAGGTAGATTTATTTTATTTACTATTATTTCGTAATGATACGAGTGAAGCTGTTGTGCTTGAGTTAATTGTCATTGATAGTGACTGTGAAAGAAAAACTTGGCGAACATAACTTGGAGTCCAAAGTCTTAATGCTGACGTTGATAGTTTATTCTTAACAATGCGAAGTAAACTACTTTCCATAACATAATCATAAAACATATATTGAATTATAAGCGACCATAGAAGAATATCTTATGAAATATTGCCAATCTTACAAAACCTAACTATTTGCCCAATTTAGCTGAAATGTAAAATATAGCTAAATCGAAAAATGAATATTTAAAAGGAAGGAACTCTAATTTTTAAGTTATGTATAGATCTAAATCAATTTTATAATGTTCAGAGTTCGCATTCAATACCGTCATTTGTTGTCGATATTATATAGCCTAATTCAACTTGTGTTTATAGTTCAATTGAAAATTGAGCAAATTAAATTAAATTAAACTGTGTTATCTCTTAAAAATTTCGTCTTTATGACTTTGGATCGTGGCATCAGCTAACATATTCTTTAGAATGTTTTTTGACTCTTGTTTCGTTCCAAAGTAACCACAGCGATATCTGATAATAAAATATTCTTTAGTTAATAATTTACCTCCCGGCTTTATGAGAAGCTGGACAAAGTCGATTGAGTTAAGCATGCTAGAATAACATCGATGACGGTTTTTTATTATTTTTCAAAAATGGTTTTCTTCTCAATACTTAACTATATGTCTAACAGGTTTATCGAATATTACTACTGCCTTTCTTTATTCCAAAAAGAATTGTTGGAAATCATTGCCGCAATTCATCGTCCCCTGAAATAGCCTGACGCATCAATAATTCCGCATATAACTGCTGAAAATGTTCGAAAACTTTCTTAAATATTGGCTTGCCAATTAATACAATTTGCGATCTAGAGATGTAATTTATTTACTTTTTCAAGGTCTAAGCATGCTCACTAGAAATAAAGAAAAGTTTACTTTCTTTTAAATTATTAACTCCTTTACAAACATGCATACAAGAAAAATGAGTGATATCAAGATGTTAAAGCAAGTTAAAAAATTCTTACCACACATGCATACAACAAAAAAGGTTGTTATCGAGATATTAAAGCAAGTTAAAATAGTATAGTGGAGCAGACCTGGCTATTAAATAGCCCGCTCGCCTAGAAATTGCATACAGAAAAGCAAAATTATCTATCAAAGGTTTTTGATTATTGTCGTATGGAAGTCCTATTGAAACGGCCAATAATACACTGTTTGATACAAGTGTTAATCAAAAGGACTAGTGTCTACTAATAATAGTGGAAAGGGTATTGCGCATTAAATTACCGCTTCTAAACTTTCCTGCATTAGTTTTGTTTTAAAGGCCTCGTTTTTAGTTGACAGGTGCTCCCTGGTTGATTCATTTGATTGGAACGAACCAAAATATAAAATAATCCTCCAAGTAAGGCTCTCATGGATATTCAGCTTTATGGTTGATGTCAGTAGATAATTTAATCTACATTATGTTTATTTAGATCTTGGATGTCGTAATGCATCCGTTGTTCACCACCCTTAACTAATCAGAAACATGATCGCGCAAATTAAGCTCGAAAAGTCATTCGCTTAAGTGTTAGTTACAGGCAGTCTTGGAAACGAGCGAGAACTTATTCAATTTTGCAATAAAAAAGCTTACCTTTCACAAGAGACCTTACATAGCAGCGGGCCCAGAAATTATATCAATTCGTTATAAATTTAGCACCGCAAATTTACTTCACTTATTATTTTGTACCGATTTTCATTGTAAAATATTAAAAATTGTCCCTTTTTGCCGCATAAAAATTTATTTTCTGTACAAGGTATTTTGAGAAGTTCTGAAAATCTTACTTTTTCGTATTGCGTTTACTTTCACCAGAAGTACTCTATGCTATAATTAACAAGCCGAAAAAGTAAAGGCGATGTCCTAAAATGCAACAACAAATTACTATTTGGTGAACTGTTAGCATAATGCTAATAAATACAACGAAAGGGAAAAGAAAAGCGAACGCGATTCTAATTAAAAAATCAAAGGCAGTTAAAAGAAAAACTTGGGAAAATAAATTAGATGAAGAGCAGGTACAATGTTAAAATATAAGTTTCTGATTACTTCGACCTAATGCGATAAGAAATACCCATTAATTAAAATTTTAGAAGTAAAATTTTTCAATCCAAAGTCGTGAAAGTGACACCACCGCCCTTGACATCCTAACCCCCTCAATTAGGATCGTCATTACTATTGTCTGTATTATCAATATTATCCAAATATTACTGATTTTTTTCCCTCTTTTCTTCCTTGATACCATTTTAATGTGGACGCCCAGATATGTGAATATTCCCGTGAATGACTTTGCAGACAAATCCATTTTCAAAATTAATTGGATTACGTTCAGAGTACTCCTAAATCACTCATCACGATGCTCTTCTGTATGCTCTTTTTGCGATGTAAATGGTAATAGTCTTCTTCATCTATTATGTGTTAGTCCACTCTTCCCATAATATAAGAACTCTACTCCTCAATCATTTCAAGGGATTTCAAAATTCCTCATATATTGGAACATATTGGGCTTTATTGTGTATGTTAAATTTTCAGAAGAGTAAAAAATGTCCCTAATCGACCGGCATAAGTAGGATAATTAAAAGTACGTTGATTCCTTTTATTGTTATCCTAGGAGTGGCACTTCTCTAAAATGATCACTCACTTCCTGAAGAAATTCAAAAATGACAAATGTGGGTTAAATCATTTCATTATTCAATATAATTCATCAAACTTTTTTTTGATATGTCCCAACAGCTACCAGTACACAAATTATTTATGTTTAAATCAGGCAGACTAGACATTGCGTCAAAAAAATATTTTTCTGTCAAGTCACCAATTCTGATTGAGAGAAAGCGTTTTTCCCAATATTTCCATAAATTCTTTTTTACTTTTGAGTATATGGCCGTTATTTTAGATGCATGGGTTCGCAGTTTCGATGCTAATTTTGTATTCATTGATCTGCGCTTTGCTAAGTTTGCGGATCTTTTAAAGGACTGCGTAACCTTTTTACACATGTTCGTTTTTTGCGGACATTTTCGAAACTTTCGTTGAAAGCGTGTGCTGTACGATGGTTGCCTTCATCCATATACGTTTATGAACGCCAATATATATCAAATAACTTATCACAGTTACAAATGTAATACTCAACTTCATCAAAGTATCCCACAAATTCCGGCTTGTACGTTAAACAAAACGTAAACAAGACGGACGGGCAAGAGTAGAAAGATTCGGAAAGCGGTTCTGAATTGATTGCTATAAGAAAAGGTCGATCACAAGTCCTTCTGGGTGTTGTACACATCCGCAATATATATTGCAAGTTGATGTTTAACATGAAAGTTGTACTTAATAAAAACGAAGCCGAGACTAATACTAGTCAGTTAGAGCAATTTTTAAAATAATTGCAAAATTGAACACGATATAACAACGAATGAGGCAGGAATTGAAGTATTCTTCTGATATAAATTAACTTCGCGTAACAACAAAGACAACTTAAGGAGAGTCAAAGAAAACTGATGAATATATATTAAGAAGATATCGATTGCGCTATGCGTACTCTTACGGGAAGTAATTTAGAAAACCGGTCATTACAATGGCTAAAACCTCTCACAGATCTCTTGGCGATATCAGTTGAGAAACTCTTTAAAGAGATGAAAATGAGAGAACCGTTCGAGCCGTTTGACTCTTAAACATCAATTTGAAATCCGAAAGTGGAAACAAAGTATGCACTTCGAAATATACTTCTATGAAATAGGGATAATAGGTAACAAAGCTTTGGGGGATGCGGAAATGGCAAGATACACAATTGCAACATTTTAAACATGAAAACAATGGCGTTTCAAGCCATTACAGCACCAAAAGTTAAGCAACTTCGCCATGTGGATGACAATGGAAGAAGCAAGGAACTGATTGTATATGTAAATGGCTAGTGAATATAGAAGTCCAAGAAGAGCAGCAGGCGTCCGCTATGCGTGCGGCGAAATGGATCACACAGCTGCCGCTTGCATTCACAAGAAATATATACAAATTTACACAGTATCACAAGGCAAAGGATGAACACGTAAGAAACTTATATTACATCTTTTACAGAAGTAAGTGTAGTTGGAAAATTCGGCTAGAAGCATTTATTGATATCGGCAATTTAGTAAGTTTTGTATGACGGAAATTTGTGCCTCCGCACCTTCTCTTTCAACATGCGAATCTGAGTACTAGTTAGTACGCCGTACACAATTGAATATATTAGGTAAAGCGAAGTATAATATTATATGACGAATACATTAGATTAAAAGTATTTGTCGTATTTGATACGGTATTCCATGATTCTAGGGAAGGGTATTAAGGGAAAGGCTAATATTAAGTATTACGTAGTATTAAAGAGCAAGAGAATGATGAAAATAGACTACTGCAAGGAAATAACTTACTTATTGGCAATTAATATTGATAATAATAATAAGGATGGTAGCAGTTCAAAAATAAGAACAAAGTTTTGGAAATCTGTGCGAATTCTATGAAAATTTCAAACGTTCTCGTATACCGGCAATTTGTTGAAAAACAATTTCTCCCATTTGTACTTCATGACGATAGATAGGAAGCACAAAGAAGACTTCATCCTTATCAGAACATACTCCTTTTAATAAACCTAAACTCTCTAGGAAGAAGAAGACTGGCTATTACCATTTTGACTTTCGTGGCTAACCTTATTACTGGTAAAGCAGAATCATCATTCCTATTGAATGTGGTTGGTTGGTTAGCTGTCCGTTATCTCTAAGCGTTTATTTTCCGAGTGACTATCGGGTTGTAGGGCTCACTGCGAATTGCGTTTTCCTACACGAGTCCTTTGTGTAAGTGATGTGAGGACCAAAGTCCCAGAGTCGTTTTGATCGCACATTTAGGTTTAGGTTGTTTTCCTTAAACACTTCTCGTTGTTATTAGTTTCCTTTTATACTTTATCGTTTTTTTGTACATATTAATTTGTTACCCTCTTACCTTTGTTATTTTACTTATATATATTACCAGATTAATTATAAACCTACTGGAAGCCAGGATGGTTGTCACATCTGAAACGAATATCAGTTGGTTTCGAATGTGATTATCAGTCGATGGGCACCGCCAATCGCGGCAGATAGGTTCAGAGGAAATATTAAGCGTACTTCCTCTTTCATTAAAGCCGTCATGCTGAATGGACGTTGCAGGGGCTACTTGAGGACGATGGAACTAAACTGTGAAAGTGAAACGTTAGACCGGGAGATGAACGATCTAGCTAGTGATAAGATCTAGGGAAAACCTCATTATTCTCTAGGACGCTTCACTAATTTCACGAACGGGCAGCATAGATCAGTAGGACTTATGGATTGAAGAAACCTATCTTAAGTCTCCTTTAGTTAAAGGAAGTGTTTTTGGAATTTAATGAAGTTTGTGGATTTATATAATTTTATGAACGAATTACATGTGATTGATAATTCATCAAGTTAAGATGAAACCGAAGAGGAAATTATATGCTATTTTAAGAAAATTTCGAACGCCTATAGTCTGGCGAACACACAGCAATACGATTAAGAAAATTCTCACTCCTGAGAAATTTTTAATCTTTACATTAGCGCAAGAACAAGAACATATTATTTTCATATAAACAAGTAACATGAATAGGAAAATTAATTAATATATTTCCGGTTAGGAACTATATAGCCTGACGGACAGACCGTGGATAAAGATGGAAATGAAATATTAGCAAGGCGTATAAACAACAAGAAGTAAAGTGTCCGATCATTCTTTCTTTCTCGCGTGTGTAAAATGAACCCTAAACTATACAAGGAAAGATAACTCGGTGGTACCCAAGTGAAATAAATAAATGAAAAAAAAAAGTAAGAAAATTATATTCGGCGGTGGCCGAATATGGCATACCTACCAGAAATGCTTGCGTACCCCGCCCACAAGACCTCCTCCCCTCCTACATCTTACAATAAAAAAAGGAATCGAAGTTGGATTGTAGTTTGAAACAGCTCGTTTAACTGCTAGAGTTATTTTAGTTGGGATGGCCGTAATAGTAATAGACACGGGAGAAACTAGTAGTTTTGTCTCTGAGAAATTCGCGAAGAAAACGCAAACATGATACCGAAGAATGCCGCACGCCAAGTGTCCGCTGATGGCTCATTTTTATGTCCGATCCAGCTTGACAGTTTGACAACGTTGATTGAATTTATTGCAATGCCCCAAGCAATTGAGGAGGTAGTTCTTGGTTACAATTGGTTAAAAGCATTTGATATAACCATAAATTGTGTAGGCAGAACAGCTACCTGTACAGCAAAGCCGCAGATGGGCAGTACGCGTTCCCATACTACGCGGACGACATCGAGGAGGTCAATAAATTTCAAAACGAACTAGATAGAGCAGAAAGTGAACGCGAAAAGTGCAAGTAGACGGATAAGTAAGTCAATATTTGCAAGTAATCCATCCCAAAATGCGACAAGGCCGACAGTTCGTCGAGTATAATGAATATAAGAACCTACCACATAATTCATCCGAATAGAAATGTTAGCCAAGAGCAGAAACCGCAGAACGTTGTTTGTCAGTTCAAATCAAAATGCAGAAGATACCTCGGCCAGATCAACAACAAGTGAGCAGCATTTACAAAGTCACGATTCACACAGCTGTGCTGACCAAATTGAAGTTCAGAAAGAAGTTACAGCTATCTCTCTCGACAGATTTGAGGACAAACATAAATCTGTGACGATAGATGCGATAACCGTAGAGACTGCTCAGTAAAGAGATGAGAAAGAGAAATCAAACGCTTTAAAGAAAAGAAGGATGTTAAACGCCACAACGATGAGGGTCGACAGCGTGTTGAAGAGTTTTTGCAACTGGAGCTCCAAAAGTTCGCTGCTATTACAGGACCGACGAATGTAGTTCAACACCAGTCAATTTTAAAAGATGAGCAGCCGTTTAATTTCCGTTATGCAACGAAGAACTACGGCACGGTAGAGTACCGTAAGGTTGCGAAAAATGTGGTAGCCGATGCGCTATTGCGCCAGCCCACAGAAGCATCACAAAGAATTGCCTGCGAGGAGTTCTTGGAACAAAGATGTAATTGGACGGTGAAGAAGACAAAGTAAAAGAAAATCTCTTACTATCAGCAGTGAGGGAGACGAGGCACGGAAGCTGCATGTACCTCGCTACTTAAGAGGGGACTTTATGAAGGTCATAATGATGTGGCAGGTAATTTACGAATCCAAAAGACGGCAATATATCAACAAGCATTTTGAGCAGTATCTACAAAGTGTTGGAAATTGGGCACCGGCTAACGGCACCATATGCATCGTATAAGATCCCTACAGACCGCACAAGCCGTACCGTAAAAACTGTAATTGTACAAATCTGTAAGAATGCCAAATGAGATGAACCGATTACGGAAATCCAGCAGTGGACACTACAGTACCAGATGCCACTGGATTTACACCTGATTTCTTGATTCAGGACAGAGAACTTAGATTGCCGAGAAGTGATCAGAACTCAACGGAGACGAATGACAATTAGGGTCAATAACATTTAAGGAATAATAAACATGGCACGACGAAATTTTGAGAAATGTAGCCAGGAGCCACGCTGCCATTATTGTAGAGTATCATGTTAATATTCAATGTAAGAATCGTTTTGAGGTAATGTAATATGTGGTTTTAATTTAGCAATCTTCTTCTATATCTTTTTTTTTAAAAAAGAATGTAAACATGGGTTGACACAATTGTTACCTTCCCGCACTAGAAAGAGCTTAATGACGGGGCATGTCTTGACGCCATTTTTGTCTTTCGGTTGGTCTTGATATTCGTTATGGGAGGAATAAGATGGCGATTAAAAAAAAATAAGTTCTTGGGCTTAAGAAAAAGGAAGAAAAGTTTTGGTTCAAAGCCAAAGAAAATTAAAAGTTTGGTGGTTCTGATTCTGTCAGGAAGAAGAAAAAAGAAAGGAGACAAAAAATATAAAGTAAAAAGAAGCAGCAAACGCAGTGAGTGCCAAGTTGGTGACAATTTTCAATGAAAAGTCTATGAATACATATTTATGTAATTGAAAGTTACATTAAGCGCAAAGGAGGCCTAACAAAAATGTATTGAAAATGATAATCAAACTGGAGCATTTAAGCAATATGCAATTAAAACTATTAATAAGAAATATGGCTCTTCAATCCTGAAGAAAAAAAAGGAAGAAAATGCTGAAAGTTTCTAAGGTCACAAAAAGGTCGTGATTCTAATCAAATCAAGATCGTTGGGAACGTATTGCCTAAAGAAGAGGGCATTTTAGTCAACTATGTATGTGTGAACAATAACAGGATTAATATACCAGAATATTGATCGAAGAATAAGAACAAGTAGCAATCGCTATGAATAATCGATTAGAAACAAAACACCATTTATTTGTTCCCCTATAATCACGAAAGATCTTAGAATTAAGTTTTGGTTGCTTTTATATTATAGGTTGTTGCTTCTAAAAATGTGCGACGTTTTCTTTCGTAATGAGACAAAGTGGATTGAACGGGGTCTTTGGGCCCAACTACACCACAAACTTTTAGGCGCCGAAAGTAGACAAACAGACAAGGTGGGTATTGAAACGCTCTAGGAATGCATAGGGTCCCCGTTCTGTAGCTTGGTCTAAAATTTATTTAGATAACTGCTGCACATACAAGAGGATACAAGCAGGCTTACAACTGGTTGGTAAAATGGTGTGGTTACAAGCCTGGTCGATACACACATACCTGGTTACACAGAAGCGACTCAACAACATGGGGTCATAACACCATCGTAGGGGCACACAAACAACTCCACAACTCAAAACGTCCCACCTCTAATCCTAGTAGAGGTGAAATTTGCTTGACGGCATTTGCCAGAGAGGCAATATTTGTGTCAAGACTGGGACCTGATACATCTGTGGATAACATAAAAAGTTATCTGGCAGTGAAAGTCCCATCAGTCAATTTAAACCGTGTTAGCATTTTCAAATTGGCACCATCTTAATCTAGAGCCATCTCGTCTTTTGAAGTGCTTGTTGTGACTGTAAACATGGAAGTTTTGTTAAAATAACCATTGCGACCAGTTGGATCCTTATTTAAGGAATTTTTCCTTTGCGATCGACCGCGTAATGGTACTACAAAAGCCCTTTTTTCCTCAAAAAACTAAATGTGTCTTCAAGCTCATTAAATCTCTTTTATCAAAATGTTAGGAGCAAAATCCAAAAATTCGTTCTACTTTCCTAAATTCAGTAAGAACTGACTTTTTCTGTTTGGCCTTCACTGAAACTTGGATGAAGCCAAATCCGCATTCATCGGAACTTTTCCATAATTCGTTCCAGGTTTTCAGAAAGGACCGATTGAATCGCATTGGGGGTGGTGTTTTAATCGCCATATCTTCGGCAGTTCCGTCCTATTCAATTGAATTTCCGATTACTCCCGACGTTGAATTTATTGCCATTCGGGCGAAAATGCCTAATAAACAGCTATTTATAACCTGCTCCTTCATTCCCCCAAATTCTTATATCTCCATATATAAGAAACAGGCTGGCCTCATTTGTGAAGTGGCGAAGCAGTCTGGACTCACCGATTTGGTCGTTGAGTTGGGAGACTTCAACCTGCCTCAAGTCACTTGGTGTAACAGTGATAATCCTGGCTGTTTGAGTCTTACTTCAACTTTTGATAGAGCTGTTGTATTCTTTAACGAATTATTTGACCATAATTTAGGTCAATATAACCGTCCCCTTAATTGTAATAGTAGACTGCTTGATCTCTGCTTTGCCAATTTTCTTGAGATTAGTGTAAATTGTTGTCCACCTTTTAGTTTACCTGAGGATACTTATCATCCAGCAATGTACATTTCCTTTCATCACAAGTATAATAGCTCGTTGAACTTCCTTAACGTTCCAAATTCAACCTTTTCAAGCAAATATTATGATTTTCATAAAATCAATATTGTATTGCTAAAAATTATGTTTCACATATGAGGCTTGATTTCTCAACCGGAAGTACTGAAAGCTTATTGCGATCGTTCTACAATACATTATATCTAGCTATTGCTTCATCTGTTCTGATCAAGCAATGCCGACCTCAAAGCAGGTGTCCCCTGTGGTTTACCTTCAGATACCTTCAGTTCATTAAATCCACTCTGTTTGCTAATCCTAAGTACTTTTTAAATTTGTTAATTCAAAAAGAGACATTTCCCTACATCCTTCGCATGTTTCTTTTAATGGCTCTGATTCCTCGGATGATTTTGAAATCTCAAATCTCTTTGCTGAGTACTTCCGACGAAACTTTTCGACTACTAGTTTCGATTTATCAGCAAAGTAGCCATATCCTATAACTAAAGGGTTGACTTCTCTAAAATACATTTCTGCGCCTGGACCTGATGGAATGTCATGTGTAGTTAATTCTTCCGCTGTCGAGCTATGTGGTGTTACCTCAAATATTTTTAATCAGTTCTTTAACTTAGGTGTGTTGGAAGAGTGGTTTTCTTATTCCCATTCACAAAAGTGGGAGTAGACAACTTGTTGAGAACTATAGAGGCATAGCCAAGTTGAGTGTCTTGTCTAAACTATTCGAGAGAATTGTGACTCAGCATCTGGCCTTTGCCATCAAATCGTATATTTCTCCACTCCAACATGGCTTTCGAAAAGGAAGATCTACGGTCACCAATCGGTTAGAGTTTACTTGTCATGTATTCAAGGCCTTTTCTAGTGGTTCTCGCACTGATGTCATAAACACTGATTTTAGCAAAGCATTCGATTTGGTTAACAATAAATTACTTATATTTAAACTGCAAGCCTCTAGCTTCCCTTCCTATTTAATGAAATGGATAAGCTCTTATCTGCATAATAGGTCATTCAGGGTATTGTTTAACTTCACCACCTCATATGAATTCCCTGTTACGTCAGGCGTACCTCAGGGTAGCTACTTAGGACCCATTTTATTTAATCTATACATTAATGATTTGCCTTCGGTGATTAAATCCAGCCAGATCTTAAAGTATGCTGATGATGTGAAACCGTTTTGTTCCTTTTCCATAGAATCGCAATCACATCAGCTTCAAACTGACCTGACTGATTTGGTTGCATTGTGCTCTTTGAATCATATGACTCTACTCCCAACCTCCATGCTTGGTTTTATAAAGGGTGGTCCAAAGATTTTGACGATTCTTACATTACCAAAAGGCTGTACATGTGTTTGGTTAGACCTATGCTCGAGTATGTCTATGTTGTGTGTCCCCTTCATTTACGTGCTATGTAGATTCAATAGAATCTGTTCGAAAGCAATTCTTGCTGTTTGCCCTTAGGAATTTGGGTTGGGATCCGATTGCCTCTCTTCGCCCTTATGAAAATAGGTTGCTTCTGTTGCCTTTACCCTCTCTTGAGAAACGCAGCTTTGTTCTTGGCGTTTCCTTCGTAATCAAAGTAATAAAAGGTACTATTGACTCGCCTGCATTATTTGGTGAGATAAGCTTTATATATAATTACGAGCTGTGTAACCCGCTCAGAGTTGTGTGCAAAAATCTAGATAACGTCTGTCACTTATTCTCACTATCGGACTCTTTAAAGTCCATTAAACCCACATTGCTTAATACACGTGATTTACCAATGTTGTACTTAAACTAGCTTTTAATCCTAAAAAAATAATTGTGATTCGAAAATTAATTGATGTTAACTATTATCGGTTGCCAAGCTTATGCATGTTTGCGATGGCTTAGTGGTTCATTTGTAATTTGGTCCTGTACCGATTGTGGGTGTGGATCTGTGCTTGTTGTGTACATGCTTTTTTTCTTTCTTTTTTTTTTCTTCTTATTTGTTTTATTAATACTTATACTAAGTTTTAATATTAATTAATTTAAGATTTACTTTAAGAGTCAATTGAACTCGGCTGTCATTTGTTTTAGTAGAGAGTCATGTATAAGTGGAATAAACAAATAAATGAATAAATAAATACATCGGACAAATGAGGGCTACATGCCCATATATACATACACGCAAAAACAAAGAAATTTGTGGTAAGAATACCAAATCAAACTAATAAAAAAAAAACAGTATATATATATATATATATATATTGTGAGGACCCAAAGTCGTCCCTCGTTTTTGGCTCACGGATTCTCCGTCTCTGATGGGGGGGAGGGGAATGCTGGATTGAGATAAAATAGGAATGGATTGGGATAGCGGTGGGAATAGACTACGATAGCGATAGGCATGGACTGGGATGGAGGTGGCATGGGATAGAATGGATTCTGGTGGAGGACGAGAGTGAAGTGGAATGGATTGGGGTAGCCATGGGGATGGACGGGGATAGCAATAGGGATGGATTGGGCCTAGAGAAGTTAGTTGAAGTTGGGCTCTCGAGCTGAGAAGTCGAGGAGTCTCGCTTGAGACGTCGGGCAGCATCGCTCGAGGCGTCAGAGAGTATACACTGTGCGGTCGTTAAGCAAGGTATTATTATTTAACGTTAACGGTATAAAATATCAACGTTCAAATATCGTCATTATATTGTTAGCAATTCGCTAAACATAACGGTAATAACTTTCAATAATAAATAGAAGGAGCAAGTCCCTGTAAAAATAGAAATTTCTTGTGTTTTCCTTCCCTGGGCCGCTGAGCTGCCCCAGCCTATGGAAAAGGACCGCAGTGGTCATCACAATATATATATATACGCATGACTATCCTCCCCGCCTTGACGATACATCAACAAACCATCACAAAATCGTCAACCCTTCGTATTGATGCTGCTGTGATTCACTTTTTGCAAAGTCTCCACGTCAGAAGAGTGACAAAGCATTCTCCACCTCAAAATTGTAATATCGTTCTTATTGGATTTTGAAGGCTATCTTCGTTGTTGTTCCCTTAGTAAATTTTGTGTTTGGGTTAGCTCTCGGTGGTGCGTTTGCTTTCTACGTGTTAGAATTCTATAGACGAGTTGACCAGGATTAATAATTAAGATGGTTCGCGTGTGCTCGTAAAAGAAGTAAGTGTCTTGAGTCTGTGGGCTGCCTTCGTGCCGTACTATACATCCCTGATTGAGATGGAATATTCCCGAGGAATTTAGATCGCCTATATTGGCGAAGTCTACATTGCGCGTGAGAGAAAAAACGCACTCATTTCTGCCATTTGTGAAGACCCATTTCTCTCTCTGGAAGATCCGAAGATTTGGTTTTGCAACATTGTTAAACAGATTAATTTCAGGCATCTTGATTGGATCCTGTATTGTATCTTATTCGTCTCATAGGGCAATGGAAATACTTGTTTTGAGGAACACAAACATACAGCCAGAGGTTCGGTTGAAATTTTAACAGTCACTAGTTGGCATCATCTAGTTGATAAAGTGTTGATGTTAAGTGATACAAATTCAAGGCATCGGATTTAATTTACTGGAGAATGAGTTCGAATACTACGTGATCTTCTTGCTTTTCCCTGAAAGTTTGCTTTCAGACCTCGTTTTTTTTTTATTCTTTTTGGCTTCCTTTTTTTTGGTTCATTATATTTTCATTAATTTTAAGAAACATTAAACAAATTGAAAAAAAGGAACGCTTTTCGGATCCACAAACTTAAGTACGAGCTGTTTTAATGACAACGAACGACTCTCCTCAAAAAAAAAAACCAACAGCAAGATCAAAGAAAAAATATTCTCAACTTACAAACATTTTTCTATAATTCTCTCTTGCTTAATAACGTTGCTTAGGAAGAAGGAGAGATTTGAATTGAGGTTCTCCTTAACGATAGGCCATTATTACGATTTTACCTACTCTATTGAGACAGAGCAGTGGTCAAAGCAGGCTGACTCCTACACTTGGTATGTACGCGGATGTTACAAAGTCATAATTTTGGATAGCACGTATTATAACTTTGAGCACAGCTCGATAAAGGTGAACATCATAAAAACTGGCCTTCAAAAGTTTTTGTTGGAGGACAGTCGTATAAACCGAAGAATGTATGAAATTATTAACTGTAATTTACTGAAGGAGCCTTTGCGATTGATGTTATAGACAAAATCGTATCGGTTGCTAACATCATAGTTGCATCTTTCTTCCTCTAAGCATCTGCAGCTGTGTCTGCAGCATTCTTGTCCTCCATGTAGTAGCAATAGTTCCAAAAATAATTCGCAATATGGCAAACTTTCTGCTGATGGGCCTGTCGACATGATGTCTGCTGGATTGTCTTTTGATGGCACAAGCCGCCATTGTTGTGGTAGAATTAGCGAATGAATTTGTGAAATTCTATTGCAAACAAACGTCTGCAAAGATGAGGACTGAGGATTCAAATCGAAAATTATTGACTTGTACATCCTTGCGGAAACAATTTGCTAATTGTGCGGCGAAAAGTGCTGCGCAGCGTTTTAGTCTTGGTAATGTTTTTTGCTTGAGTGATGCTACTCGATATCTAGCACACAATAAAAGTGTCATTATTGCGCCATCTTTTAATATTCCTATCAATTATGCTGCAGCTACAAACGCTTTTTCAGAAGCATCAGCAAAGATGTGTAATGGAAAAGACTATGGGAGATTGTCTTTCAATATATGTCGCTGGATTTTGAAATCGTTCAATGTAGCTAAGTTATCGCGGATATATGACCAAGAGAAGTTCACATCTTTTCACTTGTTTTATTTATTTATTTATTTATTCCACTTATACAGAAACTCAACTAAAACAAACAACAGTCGAGTTCAAATGACTCTTAAAGTAAATCTTAAATTACTTATTATTAAAAAACTTCGTATAAGTACAATAAAACAAATAAAAGGAAAAAAAAGAAAAAGAAAAAAAGCATGTACACAATTAGCACAGAGCCACACCCACAACCGTTACAGGACCAAGTTGTGGGTGTGGCT
>KK500179.1:0-75899 GCA_000688715.1 Glossina pallidipes | reverse complement strand
AGAATTATGGAATTGTTTCGACGATTGTATATCAGGTTTTAACCAAGTTTAAGTGAAAGCAAAACAGAAAAATTCAGTGCTTACTAACTTTAGAAAAGTAGACCGAATTTTTGAATTTAGGCCCCTAACATTTTGATAAATGAGACATAATGGGCCTGAAGAAACGTTTAGTTTTTTGAAGGCGACAGGCCTACAGCATTGATATTACGCGGTCGATCTCTAAGAATAAATACCTTAATTAAGGATCCTACTGGCCAGAGTGGTTTATTTAACAATATATCACTGTTTTAAGTCGGAACTAGTATTTTAAATGAAGATATTGTTCTCGGTTGACAAGGAGCCAATTTGAAGTTGACTGAGGGGGCTTTCGCCGTCAGATAGCTTTTTATATTATCCACCGATGTTTCCGGTGCCAGTCTTGACACAAATAATACTTTCCGAGGAGGAACTACCGTCAAACAAATGTCATCACTACTTGGAATAGTATGGTTCACGGCTTGGGATTATGAGAGTTGACACACTTGTACGAGAAGCTTGAGCGACATGCCCAGTTTGGTGACTAGTGTTTACACTCGAACAGCAGGGAAGAGAAGCAGACTTACTTTGCACTTTATTATTTTTATTTTTATTTTTAGGTGATGACGTCTGATTAGAACGAACGACGGGGCCAGGAGGAGATTCCCTTGCAACCTCAGCATAACTTAAGGCACTTGCCGGACTTGTCGACTTGTTTGTAACAATTTTGTTACCGACCAAATCGACAGTATCGAAAACGATGACTTTCGATGTGGAGTTAGAAGGAGTACTAATTTGTATAAGCGAGTCAGGTTTAGAGGGGATCAGAGGTGACGTCCCTACGCTACGAGTTGCTATTTTGGAGGCCTGCGAAGGAGATGAGTGCTCAATGAAGCGACACTTATCAAACCTAGACTTAATTTCCTCGAACATTTTCCACACGGAGCCGAGATTTTTACTTATTTTTGAGAAAGCATTTCTCGTCTCCGTGAACAGTCTGTAGAAGTCAATGTCCCGCTTTCTACAGTCGGGACATGACCAACGTAATCCTTTGGAAAGATCAATGACTGCGTCAGCAGTACGGCCAATAATGCCGGCACACTTTGCATGCCCAAAGCGATCGCAAAGCCAGCACATAACAAATCTATAAGATTCCGGATTTGGCACGACATGAAGTAGACACTCCATGTCAAGTCAAGAAGATAGAAATGGATTATAAAGAGCCAAATCAAGAGGGTCACAACACTAAATTTTTCTAAAAATTTAAGAAAATTTCTCCGTTACGTTGACACTGTAACAAGAGAGCACGAGAATAAGAGAAATGGAAACCAACCAGCTAAGACTATAAACTTTTTTCATAAGTTAAACGAAGATTTCACACTAGTAAGCAACGGTAAATAAAGAGCAAGAGAAAACTGTAATAGCACCAAAAGGAAAATAAACACGAAAGAGACCTATTATCAAAAACACTTGTGCTGAATGCAAGAACCAAAAATGAAAATCAACAAAATTTTAATATAATTTTAAGATAATTATAATTCTTTTTTATAATTCTTACACCTTTTACGCTTTATGCCTTTATGAATAATAGCGGTTCAAACACGCAAAAAGAAATAGAAATAACGCAATGAGAAACTGAAAAACAATGCACTAACTCTTTACACAAGAATAGAACGAAACAATCACGTGGCGATCAGTTGCCAAAACGATAATTAGAATAAGATTCAACAGTTAATTGAATTCGGCTATTAATTAATTGAAGCTTTAAGCTAAGATTTCATGTGTAAATAAATAAAATTAAAATAAATAAAAAAATAATACTTACACTGTGTAAAACTATTGAAACGGATTGTATATGGAGAAAGTTGTCTTCGAACACTCTTCGGAAACTCGCGAAATCGCGACCATATGAACAATATCAGGAGGACAAAAAAATTATGTAAAACACATAGCTGAGTTTGGCAGCTCTGCACGCGCGCCGTTGTCGTATTTTTTATTTTATGTGCACAAATTGTGTAATTTCTTTTTTATTTTAAAGCTTAATTGCTTTGTACGGTTTCAAAGCTTAATTGATTATAAAAGTGTTCAAATTTATTAATACATACATAACTTTTTGTTATGATATTTATTTTTGTTTTTGCAATCAGCACTTGTAGGTCTCGTCGAAAATTGTTTTTTGCGTGCTGTTGCTTCTAAACATTTGCCTTGGTTTGCGGTGTTCACTGTTTTTTTCTTTGTTTACTGCGTTTCTAATAGCGTGAAGTCTGGGTCTATTTTAAGGGCATTTTCGAATACGTGATAAAGTTTTTTATTTTTTCTTTTTTACTATCTCTATGTTGTCTGTTCTTTTCTAATAAAGAGTGTTTGTTTATATCATTTCGAACCAAAACGGGGCCTGATTCTGAGTTATTCACTATTTGGTGGCTTTACGTACGTTCTTGTCATGCGAAGTGTGCATGTACCACTAGTCGTGAAAGGATTACGTTGGTCAAGTCCTGACTGTAGGAAGCGGGACATTGACTTTTATAAACCTTTCACGGAGACAAGGAATTGTTTTTCTGAATTAACTAAAAATCTTGTGACATGGTACGAAAAGTTTCAAAAAATTCAGACAATGTTCGATGAGTGTCGCTAACTAGATCACTCATCTTCTCTCCTAGCCTACACAAAAACAACTCGTAGTGTAGCGTGCGGTACTCTACTTCCGTCTTCACCTAAATTTCATACACCGATTCATTCGAGCTTCCCATCCTTGCCGACAAAAAAAATTATCGTTTCCTCTATCGTTGACTCAGCTGGTAAGTTACAAATAAGCCGGAAAGCCCTTTTCGTTCAGCTATACTGAGATGGCAAGGGTATCTCCTCCCAATTGTGCCACTCAAGCTACTCTATCTAATTTCGAAATAAAAAAATAATAAACGCGCCCCCTAGATATTCGGATGTGTTCGCTGGTCACCTTGCTGTGCAAGTCGCACGACCTGCATAAGCACTCCCTCTCAAGACTGGAGCCTGATGCTTCTGAGGAAACATAAAAGGTTATTTTGCAGCAAAAGTCAAGTTGGCTCCATCTCAACCCACAGCTATCTCGTCATTTAAGGTGTTAATTCCGATTGGAAAAAAGGAAATATTGTTAAATAAAAAATCAGTTGGACGTTAATACTAACTCGGTAGTTCTCCCACACTCAAAAAACTGAATATTTCCTCAGGCACATTTACCAAACTATTAGGAGCCTAAACTCAAAAATTCGCTCTACTTTCTTAAGCTCTGTGAGCATGGAGTTTTCCTGTTAAGCTTTCACTGAAATTTGGTTAAACCTGGAGTCCCGTCTTATTCAATTGGATTTAATATTCCTCGTCACGTTAAGTTTATTGCCATTAGGAGGAAAATTGCCACTAAACAGTTATACGTAACTTGCTCCTAAATTCTCCTAAATGCGGATATCTCCATTTATAAGAAACATGCTGCCCTCATATGTGATGTGGCCGAAAAGTCTAAACCTACTGACATACACCCTAATTTGCAACAATTCACTTGGTGTTATAATGATAATTCTGACTGTATAGTCCCCGTTCCAACATTTGATAGAGCTATTGTGTTTTTGAATGTAATGTAATTTATTGCAAAACAACCATACTTCTAATTGTACTGGCAGACCGCTAGATTTTTCCTTTGCCAGATTCCCGGAGATAGTTGTAAATCACTTCCACCCTTTTGTTTAGCTGAGCATCCCTAACATCAATCAGTTTGTATTTCCTTTTATTATAGGCATGGTAAAACGTTTAACTACTTTAACATGCCGAATCCCACTACCCCAATAAATATTATGATTTAAACAAAATTAATATTTTACTGCTTAAATCTCATCTTTCATACATTATGCATGATTACTCTGCTGGAAACATTGAAACCTTACTCTCTTCGTTCTATAATGTTTCCAACCAGCTGTTTCGGCATCCGTTCCGTTGCTCTCGCAGCAGGTGCTATGGTTTAGTAAGACAATTAAATATTTCAAAAGTAGGACAAACCAACTTTTCCAAAAATTTATGAAAAGGGGTTCTGGTTATGACTGTTTTGCCTATTCTGCTGCAAGGCGTAGATTTAATTATCTCAATCACCAGCATTATTGCCAATATTTTTAGTTGATACAATTTTTACTGCTTGTTAATTCTTAATATCTATCTAAACTTGTTAACTCCAACAGAAAAATTTCCATATATTCCCCGCATGTACCCTTTAATGGCTTCGAGTCCTCTAGTGATATTAAAGCCTCGAATCTTTTCGCTGAATACTTCCGACGAACTTTTTCAACTGCTAACTCCGATTCAACTGTCAACTATCGGTATCCGATAACCAACTCCGTTTTGATTCTTCATTTTGTCATATCTGAAAATGATTTTTAGATGGTTTAAGATCTCTAAAATATAGTTCTGCGCCTGGACTTGATGGGATACCATCCTGTATACTGAAAACATGCTCTTTCGAGCTATATGGTGTTATTTTGTCACGGGCATAGCTCCTGTTGCAGTAGAGCGTTTACAAAATAACCGGGCGTGCTGTGCTGCAAGACAAAGAAAAAAAAATTTAATTTAAAAAAAAAATGGAAACAATAAAAAGATGTGCACTTGAAATAGAGAAAAAATAAAATAAAAAGGAACTGGTTCAATCAAACATTTGAATGAGTTCAAACTGTGTATGTCCACTTGTGAAGTCTGTTGTCCGTCCTGTACGCCGTTTGTTTGTCTCTTCTTCGTCCGTCAGTAACCGTTCCCAGTCCCCCTACCTTCACTCGCGCGTACACCGACTCATGCTCCGCTTCAGTGGTGGAGTACGCCGCTTAGCCACACATTTTTCTTTTTTGTAGCCAAGTAATTCTAATCTTAATTTTTATTCATTACTGCTGGCATTTTGATTAACATTCAATAATACCTGACCGTTGAGACATGAAGCACCAGCCAAAGATGTAACATCTTCGTGAGACACACGATGGTTGCTCCAGTTGCTGAGGTTTTACAAAGCAGATGTGGGCGCCTACAATATCATCATCCCTTCTAAGCAAGGCAGACGGCGGTCAACCAGGGAAGTTATTAAGTGGTAATCAATTTGCTCAGCCGCCTTAACGAACATTGCATGTTAATAGTAAACCTTCTTGTGCTGGTACGTTTACCGTCTCAATAACTATATTTTAATGTTTTCCTTTTCACGATAATTAAAGCGCAACCTCAATATTTTGCCAAGAAAAAAAGTCTTCCTTTTTGTTTTATTTCAAAGCTTTTCCGCACATATTCTTTGCATTTTAACAACATCGACATATGCTTTGAATCGTATCAGAATATATTAATATCTCAATCATAATTTTTCCTTACAGTAAATTATATTTCTTATTAGTAGTTAAGTTGTAATTTAATTTAATAAAAATTTTCTTTTCGTAAATCTGCCCCTATTCTGCTGTTTTTCACTGTTTTTCACTGTGTGCGTATGTGTTGTGTCGTTATTGGTTTTACACATTGCACATAGCAGCCAATAACCCTTAATTTTTTTTATTAGACAAAATAAAATTTTCATGCCACCATTTAAAAGCGAATAATCGAAAAAGAACATCAATAAAATTTTAGATATATTAAACAAATTTTTTAACAGATTATCATCAAGAAGCAAAAAGTGTACTCAAAATGTACTTTATGAAATAAGTAAAAGCACTAATATGCTAGGTAACATCGCTTAGGTTAATAATACACCACACAAATTTATATTTCGCATATTATCTCGATCAGAAACACACCTTCCAAAACAAAACCAAATCATTCGTCTCTATTTTTCTCTTTTTAATCAATTCTTTTGTTTTCCTTTTTTTCTTTGTTGTTTTTCGCAATTATTCTTTTTATTCTACAACATTTGAGGAAATTTTTATTTTTGATTTTCTTTTCTGCACTTAATTTTTATTTCCTTTATTAAAAAATACTGGGACGAACAATTCACCAGCAGCTTCTCTGCTTAACTAAGAAATATGTATTATATCCAAGATCTGGAGGTTGAGGGTCTGTTGCCAGGATGTTCCTTTTTACTTCAACATTGATGTAATTTCCATTATTTTAAATTTTATTTTATCTATAAATTTTTGTGTAAATTCTATTAATTTTAGAAATGTGTTTTTTCTTGTAATAGGCACTGTAGAATAATAAAAAAAAAAGAACACAGAATGTTTAAAATTATTTCATGCATTCATCAAATGAAGATATATTATCTGCCTAAATTTTTACTTAAATTACCATCAAAATGGGTATCAAGTAAAAGCAATTGGGGACTAGAATGCGACAAGCTAAATGCGCTAATTGCAAATTAAATTTGGTGGATGTCACGGCCTGGTGGATTAACCTTCCTTAAAAGCGCCCCCACAATGGATGTCAAATAAAGGAACTTGGAGAATAGAATGCGAGAAGCCAAGTTCAAGAGTTAGTTCCAAATTATATGCGGCTAACATCACGACATAGTGGATTAATTTTTTCATCACAATACCATCGAAATGAGTATCGCAAAAAAGGGCTTGGACAGTGGAATACTAGAAGTTAAATGTGTTAATACTAAATTAATTTTGGTGAACGTCACGACGTAGTGGGTTAATCGATGGGGTATCTCTAAATAAAAGCAAGGTAGAGAAAATGAAGTAGATAAGATCAGTTTGTTAAATTTAATTCGTAGGAGGACTTTCGAACAAAGTTCAGCACGAGAACTTACCAACGGATAGTGTCACTGCTGATAGCCAATTGTCTCTAGGAAGAGTTGACACAAGGAAGCAAACCTTTTTGTCGGCACTTCTCTATGAAAATTAAACCTTTGATAGTGGTGCTTTCGAATTAGTCACGTTGCTTATACGAATGAACTCTGGAAAAGTGCTTCTCCCCCGTAAAACACATAGTCATAGTTGATTGATTTAACCACACACAAATAAAATTTGATTTTTCCTTCTTTAATGATTACATTAGTTTATATCACAATATTAACTTCCATATTTGTTTATATATTATTATTTTTTTTTGTTATTATTGTTATTATTATTAATTTAGCCAGAGTTAGCCAAAGAGTAAGGT
Source organism: Glossina pallidipes (assembly GCA_000688715.1). Lineage (NCBI taxonomy): Eukaryota > Metazoa > Arthropoda > Insecta > Diptera > Glossinidae > Glossina > Glossina pallidipes. The sequence continues at coordinate 68,798 of KK500179.1, read as the reverse complement.
CTTAAAGCATAAGCATCTGAAGCTATCGATGTTTTGTTTACCTACATATTGATATGAAATTCTTTTCTAGATATGGTTCGTATCGCTAGATCGTGGTTTTTTTCTTTTTAAGAAAAATACACTTGCACGTTTTCACTTCAAGATTCTTTATTTACAATCACTTTCTTTAAGGGTAGGATTATTAACACTTTACTTTGGTAATTTTCTCAACTCTAATATTCTTTTTCGACTCAAATATTGTTGTCCGACTCACTCTCTCTTCCGCAAATATTGTATTTATATACAATTTTACGAGCATATTACTATTATCTAAGTTTAAGACTTCATTTTTAATCCGTTAACCTGCTTTTCCGCTGATTTTTTTCGTCGGCTGACAGCTGTCTGACGCGTCCTTTGGACATTAGGGGGCGTCCCGAACATCACTTATACAGGCAGTTTCGGGTTAGACCCGAACAAAATCTTCGCCGGCGGTAAATCAGCTGCTGACGTGTATGTCATTAAAAAGATTGGTATGTGTTCACCCCAGTCCTACTGATTGTCGTCGATCACTTTTCGCACATGTTTTTGGAGCGTTCGATTAAACCTTTCGACCATTCCCTTAGACTGAGGATGCAACGGAGTCATTCTAGTTTTATTAATGCAAAACATTTGGCAAACCTCTTGAAAGATCGAATACTCGAAGTTTCTACCTTGGTCTGAAGCGGCTCGATGGGGTCTGCAAACCGCGTAACCCAATTATTGACGTATACTTTGGCTATTGTCTTTGATTGCTGGTTAACTATGGGATATACTTACGACCATTTACTGAAGTAATCAATGGCTACCAGTACATGATTCTTTCCTGCATTTCTGGCTGGAAATGGTCCTGCAATATCCATTACCATTCTTTCGAAATGTGTCCCCGGTTTTCGTGATCCACTTGGTCCGTTGTGACATTCCTTTGTAATTTCCTGATTTCTCACTTGTGGGACTACCACGATTCGTGGACTAATTTCTTAGTCCACGAATCATCTTCACTACACCATATGCGCCAGAAGCATCCATCTCCAACGATGAGGCTTTGCCGCTGAGCCCAATACGCCTTCGTAATAGGACTTTCCCTTGGAATCTCTTCCCAGCTGGGACACTCCTCCTTTTCTATGGCTTTTAATGTCACGTTTAAATCTTCGTCGGCAATTTGAGCACTGCGCATGTATTCTTTTGAAAAGTTTCCGCAGGGTCCACTATAGTCCGGCGGATGCCAACACCTCCTTTATTCTCGCGCCTTAGGCAGTATATAGCATCCTCATTGCCATTTAATTTACCTTCCCTACGGGAAGTCAAGAATTGGTAAGTCTTCAGTTTTTCAATTCACCTCGCCAATTGTCCTTTATTTATATTTATTTATATTTTTCGATATTCAAAAGATTGCAGCGGTCAACAACAAGGATTGGAATATTGAAGTAATCCCAGATAGAATGCAGCTTATAAGGAATATGTTAATAAGAGGGCTTGAATGAGCTTATCGGAAAAACGAACGCAACTACAATATGCATAGTGAGTGTAAGTAAGCTGAAGGAAGGTCAATTAGTTTGCACAAAAAACTTTCAGAGTAAGCAACCAATGCAATATCTATAACGGCAAATTAGCTCGTTCAAATGTCAGATGTATAGTTGGCAAAGCTGCAAGTGCTTGCACAAACTGCACACGCTAAAAGGAAAGGCTAGAAAAAAACCATGCTAAAGATCTTTCATGGCATGAGGCAAAGCACTCTTACGCCCCATTAACTGGCCCGCTAGAAAACAAACTTCGCAATCTAAGATTTATGGGTCGAAGCCATACGTGGGTCTGTTATTGTTATCATTATTATTGCTTTTTTTTTTGTCAGTTCTTCGGATTTCTTTACGAATTCGTTGCATTTCAGTAGTAATATCGGCGAGTTCCAGCTGTGACATCTGTGTGTGGAGGATGTTTGAGGTCGTTCTGTCTGCTTATCATATTGCTTTTCTGTAAAAGAGCATTGAATAATCTGTTTAGAGTAACGGGTCATCATTCGTGTTCATCGGTGTTAATCATTCGTTTTCTTTCAATAAACCTTTTTTTCGCTATTGTCGGTTGAAAATATCAACCAACAACAACGAGAGAGATTTAGAAAAGGAGAAAGAGAGTTCCAAGTTTGTCCGCAACTTATAAGTTTGGTTTTCTTTTGAGTTTAGTCTAGTTTCAATGTTGCAAGAGTGCGCATTAAGAAAGCATACAATTGTGTGCTAGTTTTGTTTTTCTTAGAACTACAAATGATAAAATTGTGAAATTTATTATTTACTTTCGTATATGAAACAGTGAAATACGAAGATTAATTAAATAGAAATACTGGCATGCTGTAATATGGTAAAATGTGTAAACTTTCCTTAATCTATATTGAACAAATTTGTGTTTCTTTCATGATCATTGGTAATATCAAAACCAAACAAAGCAAGGATATGCCTGAATAGTGACTTAACTGCACATGTAACGTTCGCAAAACGAACGCAAAAGCAAAATATGTTATGAAATTAAACGTCACCTAAAATAAAGAAGATAAGAAATGTAAGTACCTCACACAATAAATACACTCATATGTAAATACCCACCTACATATAGCCGGCATGGAATTTAATAAAGAAGAAATAGCAAAGCTTGGCTAAGTACTAAGTAAAACAAAAAAAAATTGTTTTAGTAAATATGAACATCAAATAAAAACAAAAGAAGTAAGTGAGAGGAGACTGGTCGCAGTGAAGCTATCCTTCTTTTGCGGAATACCGAGAGAGACAGGCATAGAGTAGATTGATTATATAAATTTTTTTTCCCTATACGTAAATTTCTTTTTTTGCAACATCAACGAGCTGGCCAGGGTGAAGTACCAACTCACGCCCTCCCGCCCCCATTGACATCACAAAAGTATGGCGCTCAGCGTAAAACAAACTGCGCGAAATATGTGGATTTTTTATACACTTTTTTTTTAAATTAGTATTTACTTTACGTGATCGTATATGTTGGTCGCTTGACAAAACATGGCCAACGGAACATACTTATCGACGTCACAAATCCCCCAAGTGCGAATGTATTTAGCTATGTGACAAATGGCGCTCTTATTTTCCGATGTCGGTCAAGCTTCAAAACACAATTATATTGCCATTGTAATAGGTGATTTGGGTATTTATCCCACGTCACTCCATCTAATGGAGCAAAGTGCTTCTCAGTGAAACATTTGACTCGAAACTTCTTCTATGTAATCAAGCTCTTAACTCCAATAGAAGATCATTACGTCTTGGCTATGAAAATTTCTAAGCAATAGGTGTAAGTGGTGTGTTAGTTTACATGTGATCTGCCCTTATCTTGCACTTCTATTGCATGCATGATAGCTCGTTGGATCGCGCTAAAAGATTCCCTCATTTCTTCAATTCGACAAATTGCCTTCAACAAAACGAGTATTTTCCTTCTCAATACTCGGTTTCAGTACATACTAAATTTAACTATTTGAGCAGCCGTTCCAATTAGACAACAATCCAATTAATACACGTTGGGTTAATAAAGCACTAAGATGCTCTAAGTATGACTATATCAAATAGTCTACTGCTAGTTTATACCAATTTGTAGCAGCTACCTACTCAAAATAAAGTAATAGTAATGCAAAATATTTTTATAAGTTTGTCAACTCCACGAGAAAACTCTGTAGCAGGGCTTTATAAAAAAAATAAAAAATTTTCTTATTTTATTTATTTTTTTTTTATTTTTTTTTTTTTTTCAATATTATTTGCATGCAATGAGACTCTTCCCGCCAACTACTTATTTCTTTCTTCGTTTTCCCTTATCTCCTTACCTCTCTCTTCTCCTCTTCTTGTTCGTTCCCTTTTTGTTTATATTATCGTAGCTCTTGTCCATTGTCCGTTGATCAATCTTTCGTCCGTCGGTTACTATCCCCGTCCCTACCCCGTTCCCACGCACTCGCACCACGTCATCCCCCGCCTCAGCTATGGAATGCCTTTACTTAGTCACTCATTCTTTTTTTTGTTTCTCTTATCTTACCTTATCATCTACCTTAGTTTACCATTTGTTGTTCCGTTGAGCAGGTCACTGATGTTACGGCTGTCTTATGCGGCCTTCCTTTTCCCTGGATTGGCGGAGCTTGGAGGGCGTAAAACGATTTCTTTTCGGTAACTGGAGGTGATATGCCAGACTTTGTTACGCTCACATCGATAATTATTATATATTTGAAAATATTGCTGGAATTACACGTCACACTTGGCCTTACTGAAGGAGATTTATTAACTGCAGGTTATTTTACAAGACTTAACAAACACTTTCATCTCTTAAAAAAAGAATCTTGTTTATTAAAGAACACTTCTTGGGCTTTCGTAATTGTTTTTCATGTATTCGATGTTGTTAGAATTCATACGAGCACTTTTTTTTTTTTTTTTTTTTTTTTTTTTTTTCCTTTTTTTTTTTTAGTAAAGGAAACTTATTACATATAACAATAAATTTCTTAAAAAAGTTATACATATTTTTAATATATCAAAATGGTTTTTCATGTATTAGATTTTGCTACCGTTCATCGAGCCTTTTATTCTTTATTTATTAATGCAGGAAACTTATTACACACAACAATAAATTCCTTAAAAAAAGTTATACATATCTTTAATATATCAAAAATGGTTTTTCATGTACCAGATTTTGTTACCATTCATCGAGCGCTTGAGCTTTTTATTCTCTGTTTATTAATGACGAAAAATTGTTACACTCCCCACCAATACGATTTCTTTAACGTTTTCCACTATTTTATTTCTATTCAGGTATGGATAATAATTCTCCTCCCTTTTTTTTTTTCTTTTTATTACTATTCGATATTATTTTACAGAATTTTAAGTCTTCTTTCACATTTTCCAACTAATTTTCATTTTTGTTAATTCATGTTATTATCAAAGTTAAAACAATATCAAAAGGAGAAGTTATCTTTAACGATCTGAACACTCTCAGTGCTAGTAACAGAATCAATCCCCAAACTAAAATCAAAAAACCTCATCGCATGATTTTTTCTTTATTTCTTTTCTTTTCTTGTGCTTTGTGTTTGCATAGCTAGCGGTTAGCCGCTATTTGCAAAGAACCGCAAAATCATACGATGTCCCATAACGGCATGCCGTTATTGGGACATTTTTGGTAGAAACAGACTGACAGATCCCTTACCTTTACTTGTTCGCGCAAGTTACAACTCTCGATGTTTTACAATGGCACTGACTTCCAACGTAATTTTTTCTTTATACTTATTATTCTACTATCAACTATTCATATCAAATAATTAAGTCTATTGCGTTTTGTAACGTGGTCATATGATGTATTACAAGGTTTTAGTTCATTAAAGTCCACTTGCGCGCCAGAAGGCATACCATCATATATTATCAAGTAATATGTTGACGGACGATGACTTATAACTCCAAATATTATTGATATCTCTCACTGAAAACTGGTGTTTTCACATTATGTTGGAAAAGTTGTGGAAATAGTTATCTGGCTGAGAGAATCGTGTCTTCAAGACATTCTCCAATGCCTCACCGACAAATAAAGTGAATATATTGATTGATTTTAGAAAAGCTAAAACATTTTTCTTATTGGTGTACCAATTTTTATTATTTCATAACATTTAATATTTTTCCAAGTTTGGTAATATTAAGTGAATTTGTCACAATGCGGTACTATATTCAATTGGTTTTATCCTTAGGAGCACGTCTTCACTTGTTCGTATATGTTTTCTAGCCGGAGTATTTTGCTACAACGTCACCTTTACTTTTCATCCGCTAGAAATCTACAGTTCACTCATCACTTTTCTGTTAGCTAATTACAAATGTAATACTAATGTCTATTTCTATATCTTTAATGCCCGTTTCATAAATATCTAGATTGACGATGCGTTTCACAAGTTCCTCCTCAACGTTCATATTTTATCTCTATTTATAACACCAAATAATAAAGAAACAAAGGGCAACAAATTCATCACGTTTATAAAGCAGTCACTCTATCAAAGAAAGTTGAAAAGCTTTAACTTATTCAGACGCACAGCGTAGCAAAAGCATTATTCATGAGCTACATGAGCTTCTCAATTCGAGCAATCTTTAGGTACGCCGATATACATTATGTTGCTGTGTTAACTTTTGTTGAAGGTTACTTCAAGGGCAGCAAACGTTCCAATAGTGAAATTTTTACTTTGCATTCCGTCACTTTTTCGATTTTTCTCTGATCCTCTTTTACTCTTCCATTATTTTTTAATATATTTGGGTAATAAAGATTACGGCCACCCCGACATTAGTAAAATACGTAAAAAAAAATGGACCATCTTGTTGGGTACTTCATAATACACCGAAACTCACTCACTTGCAATCGTTGTCCTAAAAAAAAGGGCAAATCTGCCACAAAAAACTATATTTTTCATTCTTCTTAAACGAGAAATTTCACAACGAAACGGAAATATTTCATTATAACCAATTTTTAATCGACAACACTCAATTCACACCACAATTCTGCTTTCCCTTATTTCCACAACTAAAGTTATAATGCTTAATATGGTGCTATAATTTAAAATATATGTTTGGTGTGATTGAATGACACTAACGTTTATCGTGTTCGCATAGTTGCGGTTTCTGTGGAATGTGTTGTTGCTGCTTCGAGGGATTTGACTATGTTGGAAATTGTTGCATGTAGTGAAGGTGTTGTTTCTGGGGAAGTTGGAAGTATAGTTTCTATGGGGTAAGTTTGAGTTATTGTTGTTCTGATAACGGTTTTGATATCTGTGTTGGTGTTGATAATGTCGTTTGTGTTGATAGCGATTTTTATTGGTACGTTCGTGGTGAGGTTTGAGTTATAGTTACGCTTATGTTTGGTGGTTGTTTTGAAATTTTGCGTCTTTTTTGAGTTCCATTGCATGGTTGACTGCTTGTGTTAGAGTTTGTGGTTGTGTCGCATATATAGTTGATTTATATTGATCGTTAATGCCATTTTTAAATGTTATGAGTGCGTAATTTTCATTTAATTTAGTGATTTTCATTTAATTTAGTGACACGTTCCGCTGCAGTTGAATTGCTACCTAATTGCTCCATTTGCAAGTTATTTAGGTGGCTTATTATATATGTTACCTTTCTGGTATGTGTTTGTTAGTGTGTTCTGAACAGAAGATGTAGTGTTGGAAGTTTTCAAATTGGATATCAAATTATTACATAGATCTTCTAAAGTAGTTTGTATGTGAATTACCCTATACCCGTTTTCACAATTTGTGAGAGTTTGATGTGGTAGGTGAACTCAAGAAATTCTGCTTTTCCATCATCATTTAGGTTTTTTGCTGAAAATTGTACAACTTTGCAAAATGATTCCATCTCATTGAAGTTACCGCTAAAACAAGGCATTGTTTTCACTGCAATTTCAAAGTTGAAAGCCATGACTGAGGATAAATACTTTAGTTGTTGTTGTAAAGTGGTTAAATTTTTCTATTAGCTTTGGGATTTCGTCGTCTTTGAAGCTTGGAGCTGTGTTGAAAATACTTGTGTTTACGACATCAATTTCCTTGAGTTTTGTTTCAAGTGTGTTTCAAGTATAAGATCTATATGTTGTTTTCTTTAGCTTTTGTACTATTTTTGTTAAAACCTGGAGGGTTTCTAGTAGATGGTCCATACGAAATTAATTGCAAAGAATATGTCGATTTGAAATTTCGTTCTAGTAGAGTTTATGTGATAATATTTAATAGTCTTTCAAGAACTAAATATAATTTTTTCAATTTGTTTTACTATGTTGTTTTAAATATTTTTCGTTGTTGTTCTTTTATTGTTGTTTTTCGTCGTCTGATTTTTCTTCTTCTAATTTTTCCTTTAACTCCTTTCTATTATCGCAGGTTGCGATACTTATCATCCTATGGATGACGCGAACTTTTTTCAAAGGCTGTATGCGTCAACATCCTCTTTGAGGCTCTAGCTTAATTGGGGTTCTTTTGTTGCATTCCTAGATGGTTAGGGGCCTGGGTCCTGGAAGTGGAGCAGGTGTGTAACGGGGTGTTGGCCTTGTTGGTCGTGTTATTGGTTATGGGATGTAGAGGCCGCAATGCATTTATTAAAGATTTTATGAAATTTTTCCGTTGATCAGAAGTTTGCAGATTATAGGGATGCCGAACCCGAAAATTGGCAGGTTGTAACAGTCGCAGGATCCGAAGATCGACATATTGTAAATATACAGATAAACAGGTTGTAAGGGTCCAGGATCAGAGGATTGGCAGGTCGTTACAGTTGCAGGATCGCCATTTTATGATTTAAAATGTATATTTGGTAGGATTCACAAAATTATCATTGTTATGAACATGCAAGGATCATCATGTCAAGAACACATAGGAAAATTAAATAAAATTTATGATTGATGTTCTGAATCATATCCTAAATAAATCATTAACACTTCGCGTAAAGTAGGTTTCGCAACATTCGCGATTGATAAGATATTATGGATCTATGAATCTATCTGTTGTATCTAATTTATAATTTATCATTGACTTACCATTCATGGAGTATTGATTGATTGTCGATTGATATATTTTATTATACGAAGTGTGTCTTATATACTAAAATACAATTACAATTAATGCGTACGTTGCTAAGATTTAAAATTGGATCATAGAAAGAATGTTATAATAAAAATTGCGTAAATGCTAGTCGAAATTATTTAAATGTTTATTGGTAACTTAAATGAGGTCATAATAAATATGCTTACTAAGATTAGTTACCCCAAAATTGCATGGGTATATTAAATACATTACAATGATGTCAATCAACATGCCTGGAATTTTCCACGCATGTATATTTATCCTTTTAGGTTCAACCCCATTGGTTTTCGCGAAATTTTTATAGACAAATACCACAGAAAAATTAAATGAACTTCTTCAAAACAAAAGGGTTTTTCCAAATTATTACGAGTTTCTTTAGTACGAAACAGTTTTAAATCCTTGTCACATTTTGTAAGAACATACGCTTCGCTTCAGTCTTTTTCTGACCTCTCTCCTTCGCTAATCAACTTGTTTTGTTCGTTTGTTTCTGCAGGCATACCAATATTTAGGTCATGCCAACTTTGTTTTTTATGACCGCTATACATAATTGTTGAAATTAACAACCCCTTATAACATTTGCTACAAATTTAACATCTATGTGTCATCCTGCGAACTTATTTAGTGATGTCTTATATATGAATACTGCGCAGCACAAACACTTTGAGCCATTGCGCTCGCGGGAAAATTGGCCCTATACTAAAAATACCTGCGTGCACTTGTACGCAGAAAAAGATAAAAGCCAAACAGCGTGACGTCAGCAAGTAGGAATTCTTCACCACTTAATTGATGGAAAAGGTGAAAATCATCCGGCACTAAACAGGCCAGCACACCGAATTTCGTCGAAATATGTCAAAAATGAGGAATTTTTGAACACAATAGTTTGTGGATAGATATCGGTCAGAAAGAGATACAGACAGACAGTTCAATTCGTTAAAACAATGGCTGTAATACTTTTTATTGGCGACTACATATTTATTGACCCAATTATTGTACCTGTGATTTTGCACTGAGAGAAAACAAGAAATAGCTACTATTCCCTACATCTGCTTGGTATCGACAATTAGTTCAGTTTACAATTGGTAAGTTTTTAACGTTTTTTTCAACAACGACAACGTTATCTTAAATATTTTTTATTTAATTGTTTACAACGAAACGAAAAACAATGGATATAGGTGATGTATTTCAAAAACACCCTTATTCTTTGGCGACGAATATTTAGCAACATCGAAACGTTTACAGCTTGCTGCATTTATACGCTATATTGTATGTGGTACAGGGTATATTACCTTTGTATATATGCTGTTCAAAATCATTTTCGAATTTGATTGAAGCTGGATAGTAAATCCATTTGGTCTCTGTACATGTATTCTTGTGACTTACAGGTCGCAATTTTGAAGACATTTTGACAAAATTTGGTATGCTGGCCTAACCTACACAAGAACACTATTGAAAATGGTTTTGATAAGGGTGCTTCCCGTTATGAAACGCCTTATTTCGAAGACGTCACTAAATGAAAAATTTTTAAATTTTCAAAAATTTTTCGATAGAAATTGCTGAGTACTAATATTTGAGCGTACTAATGCGAACAATTGGATGAGGTGTGCCATTTTTTTGTTCAAAGATTAAAAGTTGGCTTAGATAAGATGTGGGCAAGACACGCCTGTTAAACTGATTTGATATGTTAATAATTTTTACGCCTTTACATACAAGGTCTGAAAAGTTCACAATTATGTCTATGTTGGCTACATTATATAAAAATGAAGTTATTACATTAGGAGCATTGGAGTTCACTTCTCTTTACAAACTCGGCGAGTGAATAACAAGTTTTAATAACGTCACTAAAAAGGGGACACCTAAGATAAATGTTTGTTTCTCTGGTGAAAGAAGGGCCATGAGTAAGAATCTGTTTTCAGACTGTTTCGAGGAGACTGTTTCGAGGAGACTAGTGGATCCCATCCCAAATTCAAGTCACACTTATTCAAGGACACGTACACACGTTTTCCTGCACAGCCTTGTTGTAACGTATAGATTGTTCAGCTTGGTTAATGAAGCCTTGCGCCGATCCAGCTTTTTTTATGGTAAGTTGTATCTGAAACGTAGGTTTTGGTCTAATAAACCTCCTAAATCAATAAACGAATCAACACTTTCTAATTTCTGCGAATTAAGGAAAAAGTCAATTCACTCGTGGGGACACCTTCTCTTTTTTTTTTAGGTCGGTGAAAAGGAGGAGAACAGTGTAACGCTGGAACGAAAAAGGGTGCCGAAGGGCTGCTTTCAGGGATCCCTAACGTCGCGGGGAACTCACCGGAGTTGATAGGTGTGAAAAGACCTCTAAGGCATCCATTATGAAGGTGAGAGTTTTTTCAATTCAATAAGTATGCGGGGCAACTGGTGGATTGGAAAGCCATAGTTTATAGTAGTTAAATAAAATAGTATCTACCTAGTTTTTCTTTTTAGTTAAGTATGTCTGTGTGTAGGGTTTAAAATGGATCAGGGCATTACACTAGCCCGTGCCGTAAGAAAACTTCGTTTGTCCGTGTGACTTTGTAGGGGTTCTTATATGCATGTAGTTTTTATGTGTAACCGTTTGTGGAACCTCTGTTGGATAGCAAATTGCAGCAATGGATTACTGGACCTTACCTCCTTCGATGTATGCTATATAAGTGTTAGCTTCAGCTCACCCTTCCTTTCGCCTAAGTATCCAACCCTTACATTATCCATCCATTGAGCTTTCGTTTCATAAAGCACAACCAATATAGATCTTATTGTGAGATGCTTAGCCCACTCAGAGTTCCTTGTAAAAATTTGAATGACTTTTATATAATCTCTTCAACAGACGCAGTACATATCATTAATTATTTTTGATATGCTTGACAAGAACATCATCAGAGAACTATCTATAAAACTGTGCCTACGGATTTCATGGATACGGTCGGCTTCAAGCACCTATACGTGAAAGTATGCATTTGATGCATTTGTACGTATGCGGCTCAATTGCTATAGGTGAAGCATAACGACTTTAATTTGTTAATAAATAAATAAATAACATATTTAATAAAAGCAAATTTAATTCGTAGTGATTTTTGCCCTTTAAAATATTGTAAATTTCTCATTTTTTAAGGCTACGGCTACTTGTGACTGGTTTTGCTGCTAGTGCGGTTGTTCGGATATCGAGAATTTAATTCTCTAAAAGGCTTAATTAAACTTACATACCTTAGGTAATATTTCTATTTATAATGAAACGCATACGTTTTCATTTACTTTTATATCCACTACTAGAGAATAGGAAATACTTATTTTGCCACTATGTTTGTAAAAACAATTATAAGTGTGAAAGATAGAAGGCCGAAATTTTTTCAAGATATTGTGCGGGAGACCGTACTATTCATGTATAAAAATGAAGAATGATGGGCATGCCCACAAAAAATTATAAATGACCGAATTTTAATTCTTTTTTTTTTACTCTTTTGAAAATTTCCGTTTATTACTCATAAGATAAAGAAGACGGAGAATTCAAAATTATTTTGTACATCCTTCATATGAATGTACATTGCCTGTGTAAAAATAAAATAAATCGGCTACGCACTCACAAATCTATAAGTGACGAAATTGTTTTTTCATTTTATTCTAAATAAAAGCTCACCTAAAACTTCTGAAATACTGATCTAATAGTAATGACATGCAATACCAATTTTGTCCTTGGGATTTATATGACAAAATGAATGGTGGTGGATATAAGAGATTCGGTCCCAACTGAATATAACTTTTCTACTTGTTTTGAGTTTTACTGCTGTCACTTTGTTCTATTTGCTTTTACGTACGAAGTTACCATTAGTTCATTAGAATAATGTAACTAACTTATAGTACATGAATAAAAAAAATCACAAAGCGTAGAGAAGATTTTCTATGAATCCATTGCATTGACTAAACAATGGCAATGGTATGTACATGGCGCAATGTACGAGTTAAAGCAATAAAAAGGAAACGAGAAACGAAGGAAGAAACTCACGCTATTTTTTTGATTACCTGATCCGCACAAATCCACATGTTATACGCAATGCTCGAATTCGCAATGGCATTTTTTGTTGTGCAGTGGAGACATTCAAAGAATTATAAGAGGACGTGCGAGAAGTAGAATTTGTGTTAGCCATATAAAATAAAGCTACCAACACAGAGGAAAAAAGGACACCCTGTTCGTTTTGTATTATAAAGAGTCCTATCCAAACCAGCAGTAAGAAAACCATTATTAATGCATATATCAATTACATATATTTATATATGTATAAGCATATTTAAAGTGACTTCGTACCACTTCGTATGAGGGAAATATATCTCTTGTGAACGTCTAATTTTTTGGCATATTAAAGCAGTAGCTCGTACGTAAATAGGAATTTAATAAAAGTATCATTAGCGAGATTCGATTCAGAAGACAGGGAATTGTTTTCACCTCTTACTTATAATATAAAGAGGCACGCATAGTATGAAGTTTTTTTGGATTACGTAAGACGCCTGCAACATTTCAGCAAGTTGTGGACCACATCAACTCGGCAAGTTAAACTGCGGCGTATATAGATAATTTCGCAGTGCGGGCGGTAAGCCTTCATAGCCTGAACCCTGAACCCAGAAGATTTAAACCCTAGGTCTTACCATACCGAAGTTAAGGACCTTGGAACATATATTTACTTGTGAAGGTACTTGCACAGATAATATATGGAGCCAATTAATGCGAAAGGTCTCTTTTACTTAAATATGTTTGTGGTATTAAAAGGATTTATCTATATGTTAACTATGTATAAGAGTTAGTGTAAATAACTATGCTGTCGGAACCTTATCTTTCTACCTTGGTGTCCAGTAGCAGCTTGTAGCCAAGGAAGCGAAGGGAGTGAGGCTTGCAACGATAAACTTAGCGAGTATAGCACTACTGTAACCATTGAAGTTGTTATCTGACTGCAATAAATAAACGTTCTTTCACATAATCAAAACTCGTTTGGTATTGTTGAGCTAATTTGTGTTCAGCCAAGTTGTAGTCCATATCAAACCCGCAGAGAACGGTTATCGAAAATTTTGCGCTGTTTTATTTGCATAGCAAAAGTATACATGATCTAAGTTGATGATCACAACGATTCAAAATTAAAAGGAACATAAACTTCTTTATTTTTTTTTTTTTTAAATTCCGTGAACTGAATTTAATGTTGACTTTATTAAATAGTTTATAAGGTCTTTCTACATAAAATTTTGTGGTATATCGAGGCAACAAAATGACACTTCTTGGACATTTTTTTTTGCATGAAATGCACATGAGCGCAATCAAATTATAATAAAAAAATACAAAAGGAACTCTTTTTTATGCATTAATCTCGTTTTTTTTATATTGTTAATATATTCAATTTAATTTTCTTTCAGTAAGTTTTTCACTCACTCTAGAAAATTAATATGTGCGACCACAATCTTTTTTTTTTCTTTCCTTTTTTTCTGCTTTTTCATGAGGTTCGTTGCAGCCTTTCTCCTAAACGCCAAATCTCTCTCCACTAGTGAAATTATTAATACACTTATTACGGGGTTGTATCAAGTAACAGGTTTTTGCAGTCTCTAAAAAGATTGCAATTTTTCCTCTAGGATAATTTTTTTTTAAATCATGCCGTAGCGAGACCAGAAATTTATTGGTGATATAATTAACTTACCCTTTGCAATCGATTACTATTCATGGAAGATAGGCTGAGGTTTTGTGTTAACTTATTACGTGCTTGCATGTATTTTGATCTTCATCTTTCTGACAACATGGCGATACCGTGTGGAAAGAACGATTTAAGTTTGGCAGCGATTTCTTCGGCATATCGAAACCGCATTCCAGCCAAGCCATACTGCACCGATCTGAATAAGTGGTAATTAGAAGGTACTTCGCCTGGCGAATATGCTGAGTGCGGCGGAACCTCCCATTCGAGCTGCGACAATGTATCCTCGACGATGGCGGCAACGTGTCGCCGAGCGTTGTCATGCAAAGGGATGACTTTGCATCAGTTAATCGCTTTTCCTGGCCTTTTTGACAACAGTACATCGTTAAATTTGTTCAATTGACAATGGTAGACATCTGCAGGAACAGTTTCGTTCGGTTTTAGCAGTTACACTTGCGCTACACTTGCCCAATTCCACCATGTGCGTAGCAATACTTTACGGCCATGAATATTCCGCATCGATGTCGATGTGGGTGACTCTCACGGGTTAACTCATAACTTTTTGTGCATAGGACTGTGGTAGTAGATTCGTTTTCCATCGCCAGTCACAAGACACTATAGAAAAGCTTCTTATTTTTACCCAGCGATATCGAAACGGTTCGAAATGACGTTTTCGTTCAATTCGTACGCCACTTTTCTCTTTTTAATCTTTTCCATAGCACGTAAACGTCTGCACAGTTGATCCATCAACCTGTTATGCTGTTTGAAAATTCTTTGAAAGTTTGAGCTGAGTTTTCGTCCAATAAGTCATGAAGCTTATTGTCTTGGAGCCTTTTTGGTCCTCCGGGCCGTTCTTTGTCACTGACGTCAAGATTACCAATTTCAAACCGTTGTAATCGAAACCGACATCTAGGATATGACGGAGTAGCATCACGATGAACTTCTACAAGTGTCTGATGATGAGCAGTGTATTTCTCCAAATTAGACGGCGGAAGCAATGAAGATAACAACATGTGAGAACGAGTCTTGTTACTTTGGTCCTCACACCTCTTACGTGAATGATCTTGTTTGGTTATCTCTGATAAAACGCATTTAGGAAACGACATGCCGTAAAAAGCAGACACAATAATATAAAAAGTGTGTATAAGTGGAATTGTTCGTGGTAATATTTCCATTGTGCCATCTTGCGCGCAATCAAATCAACCACCGCTTTCAGAGTGACGTCTCGTGAGTTTATATGAGCCGAGTCGAACGAAGTTTTTGAGCAGACAAAAACACCGCTGTATTTGTAATATCATTGGTGTGAATAACAACATAAATGGAAATAAGTACGCAAAGCAATAATCCAAATAAATAATTTTTAATATATCTAAGTATATCTTAAACCAGGTAAGTACATTTAATTATGCAAAAAATAAAACTAAATACTTTTATTTCATTTAGCGAAAAAACTCTGCCAATTTCCTGTTACTTCAGTCAGCTTTGGTTCAAGAACCAGTTGCAGGCAAAAGTAAAGGAAAATACTAAGAAACATGTACTTTTTAGCTTTATCCAACACTTCAGAATAAGCAAGGAAGGCAGAATAGAATTTGGATCTCAGTTAACCACAGCGTTTTGCCAAGAAGGGGGCTTCCCTAGACGACAGATTAAAACCAGGTAATTTCAGGGGACACCTAGAGGTATTGAATAACTTCATGGACGAGCCTTTTGTCAAGATACCGAACCATTGGCCTGTAAAGGTAGTAGTGTCTTACCGGTTCAGGGCGACCGTACCGCTGAGAACGGACTGGGACTGGGAGCTTTTCAACCCGGAGTGGAATCAAGGAAATGGTACACCGACGGTTCAAAATTGGAAAATGACAAAACTGGGGCTGGGGTTTGTGGCTCGAGTTTCCAGAAGTTCATACCAATGGAATATTGTTCGTCCATATTCCAAGCAGAAGTCTACGTAATCACCGCAGCACATGCGGCGAATAAGCATGAATGCTTAAGAAAAAGAAGAGAGAGGATCCGCATACACTCCGACAACCAAACCGCTTTAGAGTCCCTAAGCGGGCGAATGATAACATCCGGGCTGGTGTTGGAGTGCTTTCAAACACTGAATGAGCTAGACAGGCACAATAATGGGGCACCTAATTTGGGTGCCTGGATATTCGGACGTTGAAGGCAACAAAAGGGGTGACTGCCTAGCCAACAGGAGAAGGACCGATTCTTGCAGATTCTGCCGCGAGACGAGTCCCATCATATTTTATGTGAATGTGAGCCCATCTGCAGAGTGTTTGGCGCGCATTTCGCTACGCCGTACATGGTATGGCTTCGATCCAAAGAAGGTGGCGGGATTCATAAAAATTCTAAAAATGGATGGCTAGGGTCAGTACAGTAGAGGAGTAGGGGAGTACAATAGATCTTCTAGGTCGCGGTACGTCTTGTCTACGTAATTAATAATATATGTAAATATAAAAAAAAAGGTTATCTTTACGTTAAAATGTTACATATCAGTTCATATTTTCCAAATACCATATGCGAGGAGAAAATCGATGATATGAAAGACTTCGCATAGGCGAACATCACTTCGTACGTTCCTTGCCAGACACACACACTGCGAAATCTCTGCAAGTGTAGCTTCTTTGACCTTTTTAACCTTGGCACACAAACGATGATATCTCTAAAAATCAATTTTCCTAGTCCCTTAGGGCAGTATTCATCATACACACTGTGCTTTGCCAATAAAAAAATCAGGGGTCTTGAAATCATCTTTTCCTTTTGCTTTTGCCTAATGCTTTTTCAAATAGCATTAGTCATTGTAGAATTAAGTTTTCAAATTATTAATTTTGATATTGTGTTGTCACTTAGCTTTAAGTTTGTAAAAAAATCGAATTTTTGCCACATATCTTTTTTACTTATTCAATCACTTTTTAAGTAACATATGTGTTTATATATAATTTGAGTAAATTTTTAAGTCTTGGGATAACACGAATCTAATAGAATATATATTTGACTAGTTCCAGATTTTTAACTAATTGGCTTTCATGTAAACTATTTTGATATAGCTTTTATACCCACCACTGAAAAATGGTGTATTTTTCATATGCTGTTCCATGTTTGCGATGGCGTAGGTGTTCACTTACAATTTTGTTATGTACTGATTGCAGGTCTGCCTGTGTGTTAGTTATGTACATGCTTGTTTTCTTTTATTCTTTCTTATTTTTTTATGCATGAATTATTATTTAAATATTGTCTTTTCTATTTATTCTAATGTAGTATACAGTAGTTTTTCAAATTAATTAATATAAGGAGATATAAGTAGATTTAAGAGTCAATTGAATTCGATTGCTAATTTGTTTTAGTTGAATTTCATCTGTAAGTAAATAAATAAATAAAATGCAACCCTCAAAAGGAAGCTTTAGAGTCGCTGTGAAATATAAATATTTTTGATCAGCGTGAAATTCTGAAATGATTAAGTCATGTCTGTGCGTCTGCGTGTCTGTGCGGCTATGTAGTGTTTGTTGTTGGCATTATCCTGCTCGCGAAAATGAAGATATCGACTGCAAATTCCGTGGAAACTTTGGAAGTTTCTGCACGCAGGTTGGTGTTGAAAATGTGGAAAATTGGTCAGAGCAGAAGCCCGCAGTGCAGCATAACTGAACGTAACTCCGTTTTTCTTAACAAAAATTTGTGTGTTTTTGTTGGTTATTCAGAACTTATAAAAGTTACAAGGCTAAAATTTTCCACATCTATTTTACAAAACACTTCACTCTTTATGTGCACAAATTAAAAAAACTCGGTCATGCCCACACAAAATTAGAAGTGGTTAAATTTTATTTTTTTTCACTTTTTGAGGTTTTATTCCCATTTGTCATAAGGCAAGCGAGACAGAATGTTGAAAACTATTTTGTACATTTCTCAAATAAAGATGAATAATCTGCCTAAAAATGGGTTAATTCTAAAATGAATACGATAGACGCCGCGATTTGGTGGATTAATTTTTTCTAATAATACCTTTCCTTTTTTGTTATCTTCACTCGTTCACTCTTTACCTTCGGGCAAACAAGCAAAACGACTCAAAAAAAGACAATTGTTCTTTACATTCGTAACAAAATTCTAGCCGTACAATCAAGACATTTCGGCTGCTGTTCAAGTCCAGCATTCAAGTACAGATCGCTGCACATACTCTCTTGTTTTGCTGTATCATTAAATATCTAAGTCTGCCAACGACTTAGCGAGCGCTATAATAAAGGGGAAAAGTTTTGCTTAAAGCAAAACCACCCTTACAATGTACAGACGGACTTGTTTTTCTTTCTATAATTGCTTTTTTGGGCTTTAATCATTACCATAAAGAACTATAAAAAGAAAAATATACTAGCGAGATTCCGCTATGTATAGCTTATTTCTTTTCCGTAAAGAACAATATATATATATATATATATATATATATATATATATACTATGCTGTATACCCAGCCGGTACAAAACTACGTTATTTTTCCAAATTTTAACATTAACAGGATGCATAGGCGGATCTTGCATTGGCTCGCAAAAGGATTTCGTTTGTTTGTTAATTTCTTTTTAGTAAAACTCTCTTATTTTGACGCACCAGAAAACAAGAAGATCGAAAATAAATACTTTGGAATTTAGGATTAAATAGCCTTTGTAATCATTTATTGAATCAAGCTTGTGTATTTCCCAATAATATTTTGATTTATTTTTCCTTTGAATATGCTATTCGACACTAATTTTATCATCGAATAAATTTTCATTCGATACTGATAAAAGTCATACGCATTGTCGGCAGCTGTGAATTCGCTACACGGCGTGTTGAGTCGAGAGTCTGCTCGATGTCTACTGCCATATATCCAAAGGCAAACATTAGCGTCGAGTTCATTGGCGGCGGCAGCTATAAGCCCCTGCTTGCATTGGTGCAATAATGCGATTCAAGCTATGTGCATACAACCGACAATCATGTTTTAACATAATTATAATAACGCTGCTGTTAACATGGCTTAATATTATCGCTTCTTTACTTTTCATTCCTCCATAAACAACAGTGCTGGCTGAACCAACTATCACACTAATAACGTCGGCATTAACAAAAAAATCAATAATAAACTAAATAAGAATGACGTCGTGCTCATCGTAACGTACGATGGACATTCCATCAATCGAATGTACTTCATAATGAACTAAATACTACTCCTTGTTAACATACAGTGTGCGTCTATTATTTTTAGATTTAATAAAAGTTTACTTTCTTTAATTACATAGTTTACTTACTTCAAATTGCACACAAAGAATTCTGTTTATATTCTGTTCAATTCATAATATCATTTTATTTGTTTATATATTGTTTGTGCATGTCCATATGTTTTGTCTAGGCGAAAATGATGTCATCATCCGGTGCGTACATGCGTAAAAAGTTCATTATGATCATCAAATGCACAAAAACACTTATACTTATTAAATAATAATTTTAGTACAAGCAATTAACGTCAGATGATATATGAAAACAAAATTAAAACCCACTCTTTTCATTCGTCTTCAACGCGGTGTTTTGGTCAAAGTGCCTAAACAGTGTAGCATGCAACAACCCTCAATAGCTACCACGTGTTTATATTCTTGTGCTACTCGATAGCCAGACAATTATCCACATATAATAATTGTAATGCAGGTGATGCGGCCAAATATCACTTGCTTTCCAAAAAATGCAAATTTCCTACTTGTTTTAGTTCACAGTAAATCTGAACATTGAAACTGTTATCATCTCTTTATATATATATATATATATATCTATAAAATATACTTATACCCTGCTATGTAGCCATGTAAGTAATAATAAATGCCAGGCCCTTAAATCTGAAGTGTGGATTTGAGAAGCACATGGCGCACCAATGCACTGTCTTTGCATAGGATTATTTTGAAATTTGTGCCAAGAAAAGAGCATTTGCAGTCAGAATTAGTTTTTTTCTTTTGCTCGAACAATAAAAAAAAATCGCCTTTACCTCCTCGCATCGTTAGATAGGGATAAGAGTTTTTTTTGACAACTTCTTGCGTAAAAAATCATTGGTGCACCCAGACACGTAGTCCACATCTACAGGAAGACTGAATTAATCGGCAGAAAAAAAATCGGTATGTTTCGTCGGACCAGAAAGGAGTGGCTTATTATGAATAGCACAGGTACGATGCCACGTTTCATTACAATCTCTGCCAACAAGTGATCGAATTAGACTGTTTGCTATTCAAAAAACTATGAGAATATCAAAGCAGGCGCCAGAAATTCCCTTTTTAACATAACACCCACCTATCCATACGGCAAAATCGAAAGCGCTCAATTCGGAAATGTTTGCCGACGCGGCTTAATCAGCTGCCGGGCCTCTTTTCAGTTACCATTTGATTGCATAAATGGATCATACCCTTAATGAGGAGCGTACCAGTCCATGCGAACATATAAAAAAAAATAGCCCAAAGATCTTGAAAACGTATATGTGTCGTGCAAACGTACATATATTCGTATATTATACTCCTCAATGTAATCGGAACGCATTTCACAAAGATTGAAAGCAAGACGAAAGCCGAATATCTAGTTTCTTTTTCATTTTGATTGTAGAAAAAGTAAGTTTTCTTACACATTTGGCTGGCTGGATTAGGCAAGGCGAATAGAATTGAATTGCGAATTATGCGGAAATCTAGGTCGCCAATCAGGCAATGGTTGGTTATTAGGAGTTGTTGCGCACTCCACTTCCCTTGCCAATCCTGTTGAAAATTTTCCTCAACTAGCCCGTTTCAAACTTAGCGCGACGCCAATAAAAAACCATAGACGAAACTTTCACTTTTGGGGCCAATAACCCGCTATTCTGAATACCTAAACAACATTAAAATGTTTACAATGTTAAAACCAAATGTTTACAATGTTATTACCAAAAGACTGTACATGTGTTTGGTTAGACCTATACTTGAGTATGCCTCTGTCGTGTGGTCTTCTTCATATAGGTGCTATGTAGATTCAATTGAATCTATTCAAAGGCAATTCTTGCTATTCGCCCTTAGGAATTTGGGCTGGGATGTGTCTGCTTCTCTTCCCCCCTATGAAAATAGGTTGCTCCTGTTGTCCTTACCGTCTCTTGAGAAACGTAGATTTCTTCTTGGCGTTTGCTTCGTAATCAAAATAATTAATGGTGCTATTGACTCGCTGTCGTTACTTGGAGAAGTAAGTTTTAATGTCCCTAACCGCTTCTCTAGGCACTTTACCTTGGTTAAGGTTAGTAATTGTAAATATAATTATGAGCTGTTTAACCCGGTCAGAGTTGTTTGCAAGAACCTAAATGACGTCTATCACCTATTCTCATTATCGGATCATTTAGTCCATTAAAGCAACATTGCTTAATGGACGAGATTTACCAATGTCATACTTAAACTAGCTTTTAACCCTAAATAATCATTATGACTCGAAAATGAATTCTTGTTAAATATCATCCGTTGCCAAGCTTATGCATGTTTGCGATGGCTTAGGGGTTCATTTGCAATTTGGTCCTGCACTGGTTGTGGGTGTGGCTCTGTGCTAATTGTACATGCTTTTTTCTTTTTTTTCTCTTTTTCTTCTTATTTGTTTTATTGTACTTATACTAAGTTTTAATAATTATTTTTTTAAGATTTACTTTAAGAGTCATTTGAACTCGACTGCCATTTGTTTTTAGTTGAGTTCCTGTGTAAGTAGAATAAATAAATAAATAAATAAATAAAAGCGTAAACAGTAGCTCCCAAAAAGGAAGTTTTAAATTATGTCATTACAAATTTCCCTTTGTTTAAAAGTAGCTTCTTCCTTAGACGTAAAGTGTTTTCGAAATAAATAGAAATTAAAATTGGAATTTTAAATAATGTTTCTTGCCCGCATTGCTTCCTTTTCTTTTCTCCCACAATGTCCGTTCTTTTATTGCAAAAATTTTTTCGCAAGGTTGCAGTGAGTGGAATATTGACCAAACCTACGCTGCCATGAGAAAAATGCTATCTAAATATAAAGCAAGTGCCTCGGATCATCTTCATAATAATTCACATACAACCAACTTATAGCTCGCATAAATATGAAACAAAAAGCATTAATATGAATAAAGTAGCCAACAAAGTAGCGATTTTGACTTTGTGAAATAATTTAACTGTGTATGTGTGGTAGCGACGTGCTTGCGTCGTGTTTGATCAAATTGTTAATGCTTAACATGTTCATATCCGTCATAGCCTTAAAACTTAGTGATAATCACTAGCGAGACGGATTATTTACGTTCCCCCTTATTATTTCTCACGTTTTTACGCAACTCCATCTTCATACAAGTGCTTTTGCAAGTGGTTGTCAATGAGTATGCTATTTCCTTAAAAAACTGATTTATGTATGAATACACGCGAATAAATCGGAAATTAAATAAGAAAAGTAAATAATCCGTTGATATTTAATCTTACTACATAAATAAATAGTAAGAAAATAGGTAAATAAATGTCAATGAGATTCATAGTTTTTGGCAATTTAATTCTAGTGCTTATAAAAAGATAATAACAAAGCATGTAGGGCTACTATCGACTATTTATAACAAAGGTAAGGCATCAAGGCGACGAAAGATATGTTCGCTTGTAAAAGATATGAGAAAATTTGACACGGCCTGAGGGAAAGGACATAAATATTCTTTCATTGTAAATATATGTCGGTAGCAATGTCGCTCGCGCTAAATTTATTATCATTTGAAATTTGCTTATGGTTTAAATGACGTGACAGATTTTTCTAAATAAAAACATTTTGAAAACTCTACGCCGTTTAACACGCTTGGTGAAAGCCATAGAAAAACTTTGATTTTTCGAGCATTGGTCAATATTGCCTTCAACACTTCCTGGAAAAATCCCAAAGCGTCCCATATTTTACGGCAGTTTCTAGTCGCATATTTTTAATCCCTGCATCACTGCAATGACTTTTGAACACATTTTTAGGAAGATTTCTAAATTTATATTTTCTTTTCCTTTTTCGTTTTTTCATTAGAATGTTAATCTCTTGACGAACTTAATGAACGGTGGATTTATAGTCAGGTACAAAAAGTGAACTTGAAATTTGTCTTTAAAACATCTGTGAAATAAGTAAAGTTCATAAAATGTTTGCATATTTTCCCAACAGTTACGAACAAACAAGAATTACATCGTAAGTCTTTCCAAATGGGTCGCAAAATAATGGATAAGTTTAAAAAGCTTCCTCCCCGACAGTAAAAACTAAGGTAAAAACAAAAACAAAAAAAATTGTTTTTCCGAATTTGATTCAATAGAAATAAAAATAAATACGTTTTGTTTTCACCTCTTAAATTTAATTAAATTAGGCAGGCAGTACAGTATAAATTCCGCTGCTCAATAAGTAAAAAATGACATAGTCACTGCGACGTAGCTTTGGAAAACAACATTAAATTCGCAAGTGGCGCTGCTGAAAAGTAAAGTCGAAATAATTAAATAAAAATAACGTGGAAAAAGTGAAAAATAAGAATACGAAAACAAAAACAATAACAAAGCCAACAACCATGAAAATAATATTGCTATCATACGTATATGCAAGAAGGGGAAGTCACTAAATCACTTTTGAGCTTCGGCGAGTTTAACGATTAGCAGATAAACAAAAGAAAAACCAAAATAATAACAATAGTAGTATTAAGCAGTAAAAATAAAAAGCAGTTAGTATACAATGTATGGAAAAGTCGTGCCAATAATTCCAAAGGCATTAAATCGTTTCATAGTTTTGTGCAAGCAAGTATAGGGCTTAACAAAGTTGCCCTGTGTGATTTTTTCGGTAAAACTGCATAGCTTAAATATTAGGTTGAAAAGCGAATAAATAATATTCACTTTGAATAGTGAATAGATTTTAAACCGGTTTTATGAGCTGTTTATTTGAGATGAACAATCTTCACAGAATCTATGTAAGTTTACGAAATGATAAGCAGACATGCTATGGTCGCCTTGTGGCGAATGATCCATTCCCGCCGTGAGCACCGATACCAGCCTACATAAAGAATGCAAAATTTGCTTTTTTAAGCGGGCATCACCAAATCATCAACGCTTCTGTACTAAGTTTTTGCATTGGTCTGGCAAATATTTACACGAAATGTCAACATACAGTAATATTTTACAAACCAATATCCATGATTGTTTTGCAGTTTCTCGTAATCTTCTGTTTCTTGGGTGGTCAAGTTCAGTCCTGAACTGCTTGCGTGGATTTGAATTAGAAACGTTTAGATCGATTTTCTCAATGAAAAAACTAACTGACGGACGAACACTATTTAACATAGGCCGATTCTCATGTAGAGCAAGTTTAGTACCAAATTGTTTGGCGCTGCAGTCCTTCTTTACCAATTTTACAAATTAAACCCAAAATCATTAGAATGCTACTCTAGAGTGGTGCGTATAAATGTTAATGTTCGTGTTCATATAATATTTGTGCTATGCCGCGTTTCGCTGTTTTTTATGTGTTTGCATTTATGTGTTTACGTTTCCTATCCTCCAAGTTTCTTATTACCCTCGTGGTCCACACGAACAAAATTGCGTGCAATGCGTTGCGTTTGTTATTTTGTTTATTTATTAAAACATTTTTAATTATTCGGTTATTTGGATCTCTGCAAAGTGATTTAAACTCGTTTCGCGAAATTCTATGATAAGAGCTAATACGGCGAATTTGACATATAAATAGACATTTGTGATTGAAGAATTGGGTAACGGAAATGAGTTGGCCAATGGATGCATCGACATTGCTGCACACGCGACGCGGGATAAATCTCAGAAAGGGAAAGTCCAGCAAAACGAATAATAAAAAACAGTTGCACTTACTAGGGTTAAAAAAAGAGAGACGAACGAAACCGCTTGGTTTCATACAAAAAGATTCTGCTCAACTATATCGGCAAAGTTTGCTCTAAAGGAACAAATAGAATTAAAGGAGGTCTTCCTTCAGAGTGTAATAGTGTTTGGTTAACCGTCGGCTCTGCTCTTATATAGTCTTAACATAACCCTATTTTAGGCCAGATAGATCTGCGGTAATGCAAATTTGTGTAGACTTCAGAAAAGTGGTAAATTTTATTTTGAGAATGTTAATAATGCCTATATTTCGGTAACTTATACCGGCATGTATACAGTATTATACCAAAAAAATGTTGATGAAACGCGAATGACTGCATATTTAAAGATGCAAATAAATCAATTAAGCTTAAAAATAACCGAGTCCTATAAAATTGTATAAATTTTATGCTCTTTTGCCTCCCACTTTTCTGAAATAAGTAAGCAATCGTTGTGCAATCTTAAGCGAACAAG
Source organism: Glossina pallidipes (assembly GCA_000688715.1). Taxonomy (NCBI): domain Eukaryota; kingdom Metazoa; phylum Arthropoda; class Insecta; order Diptera; family Glossinidae; genus Glossina; species Glossina pallidipes. Next base: position 43,235 of record KK500179.1, on the reverse strand, counting down.
CGACGGCGCTGCGAAATGCATTTCACGTGAAATTTATAAAGTAACAACTACAATATTCTAAAAATTTCATTTTATTTGATTCAAGTGCGTCTGTGCGTGTTTCTATTTTCGTTTTTTGTATTCTGAAAAGAAATTTAAATTTCTCAAGTAGATGAAAGTAGTTCATCGCAGAAGTAGATAAAAAGCAAGTTTAAAAGTTTCGAAAACGAAATATTTAAAGCTACAATATAAACGACGTTTTAATAAACAAAAAAAAGTGTAATGTATTTTAATACAAATTCCAATACCTTATAAACGCCTCTAATTTTTATACTCCCCACCGAAGGATGAGGGATATATTTCTATTGTCCAGACGATTGCAACACCCAGAAAGAAGCTTCATAAAGTATATAAATTCTTTGTTAATTTCAAATTCGTAATAAATCTAAACACCCAGTTCGTCCGTTTACCTGTCCGCCTGTTAGTCCGTCCATTTCTCCCGTTCGCAAAAAGGAGATACCGCCTAAAAATTTGGACTTTGGAAAAACTTGGGCGCTAACAGGTCAAAATGGCGCGCCTACAATGTCCTTATGTCTATACAACCAAAACTGAGAACACCTTTGATATCCGTGTCTTCTCCGTGTTGCTCGTAAACTCCAACAGATACACGCCATAAATTCCCATTATATTATTCTACTAGAATATCAAAAGCCAGTCACGCCCACTCTAAATTATAGAATATGTATATGTATAGAATATTTTTTCTTTTTTTCAATGTTTTATAGCACAATCGTGAAGATTTCAAAAGAGTTTTTGAATAGAGATTAAAAGTTTTTTTATGCTCAGCTTTACCTCAAAGAATTTTATAAGCTTTAACGGTTTTCTACCACTGTTGGCACAGCGTATTCGTTCCTTTGCACTTATCGTCATTTTGTAAATTGTTACAGTTTCTAAAATTCTAACAAAATGTGCCCTTTTTCCAGAATATTTTTTAAAAACTTAAAAAAAAAATTAATTTTTAATTTGCATTATGTATTGAAAAATTATAAAAAAGGTAAAGAGAAAGGAGGAAAAAAGAAAAGAGTGAAAACGTACATATAAGCATTATCACTTTGCATTGCTTACATCTGTTGAATTGTTAAGAAATTCATAACCTGCAACCGTAGCGACTAGAAAACAAAATGGGAAAAGGGGAAAACAAAAAAAACAAAGTAAGTTAATAGAGCTATTTTAACGAAATAAGTCTGTATGCATTAGAAATAATATCAGTCATCAAATTAACTTTTCACTATAGTACATAAAATGTGTAAATTTTCACGCCTCGCTTTTAAGCCCATCATCTATTAAAATATGCTTTTACATCAACTTTCTATTTCGTCTCTAATACTCAGAAAGAGAAAGAAGAAGCCCTAAAGCTAAGATAATAAGAGTCAATCTCAAATATATTACTTTTATATCACGTTTGAAAATAAAAACAATCTAAATTGACTCACTTGTAACTAACAAAAGTAGTAGCTATCCGCGATTCGTCCAACGGTCTTTAGTGAATGTTCTCACTTTCATACGCACGCATATACATTCCAAATAAAAGTATGCTTGGTAGAAAGCCGCACAGCGAAATCGAAAATTGGAAACACAAAAATTTTGAAAGAAATTTGAAAATGCACGTCGACATGGGCACGTTCTTCTAAAAACTACGCAAGTTAAATTATTAATAATTATAAGCTACCTGCGCAAGTTGTACGTGTTGTTAACTGCGATCCTAATCACTTCTCAATATTTAAGTTAAGCTAAGCTCTACTGTGCCTATTCGGTGGTAATTGTGAAAAAAATTTTTAAACCATTTTTTGTAATGGAGACAAAAAGTAATAGATTGATAACATTCGAGGAGTTTGTTAAGTATATTTGTATATCAATAAATAGCACACTGATCCCATTGTCTTGAGCCTCTGTGGCCCAAGCAGAAGTTTTGGTGCAACATTGAATTTAAAAAAGCTGTTTCCTCTTATTATCAATAGATAATGCAATACGTACAAATTTTGTAAAAAAATATTGGTTTACGGGTGCTTGGCGGGCGCTTGAACATCAAATTTTAATAAAAACAAAAGCCCGGTTTTATTAACAAAATTAAACTGATTTATCAAAACTCCCTTACGTACTGCATAATATAAAGATATAATGAAAAGGTCGAATGAAGCAGATGAAGCTGGTAGCAGATAGTGCGTGGGCCGCGTCAAACAATCCTGGTTTGAGAAAAACGCATTTAAACTTTTGCAATGTTTTATAGACATGACTTTTTATTGGAATAAATTTTTTATTATTTTTCTCCAATAGCATGCATTCCCGCACAACACGAAAAAATTCTTTTCCCCTCTTCCTTCTTTTTTCACGAAGGTTTTTTTCTCAAAAATTTGCCGCTTTCGCCGCAATAGATAAAAGTAACATCGCACATTTTATATTTCACGTGTTGCGAAATGATAGAATATAGAAGAAGAAAATGTATAATTTTATAACCGAATTCGTCTGAATCTTCTTCACTAATAGTTTCTCACTAATAGTTTTTAGAGAAAACACTAACACCTTCCAATATCAATTAGACAATAGCTTTGATGAAAATACACCGATACATTTTTCTTGGAAATCTTTTTAAACACTTACTAATTGCCATATCTGCTGCAGTCCCGTCATATTCAATCGAACTTCCTACTCCTCCCGACGTTGAATTTATTGCCATTCGGACCAAATCACCAATATACAGTTATACATTTATACGTAACTTTTTTCTAGATTCCTCCAAATGCGGATATCTCTATTTATAAGAAACATGCTGCCCACATTTTTGACGTGGCCGAAAAGTCTAAACCTACTATTATAGTCATAGTGTTGGGGACTCCAATTTGCCACAAGTCGCTTGATGTTATAGGGCTACTTCTGGATGTACGGTCTCCACTTCAATATCTGATAGAGCTATGGTGTTTTTCAATGAATTATATGATCATAATTTACTTAAATACAACCGTACTTGCACTTGTAATGGCAGACTGCTAGATCTTTGCTTTCGCCGTTTCCCGGAGATAGTTGTAAATTAACCACCAATATTATTGCAGTTGATGAAATCCTCACGTACCTTTTTTCTTTGCTCGAAAAGCAATAAAGATACATAACCATCCGTAACTATGTGGTCTTGAAAGTTGCGTGCTTTGTTACAGCACGCAGAACGCTGCTGAACGTTATTCATTGTTCTACTTGAAATCAATTAAAATATTTAGAATCATTTTTGTCAATATTAACAACAACAAAAGCAGCAAAACAAGAACGGTAAGAAAAATAATAAAGTACATGCTTTTTAGGTATGTGGCTTATTTTGATGGTCTTACGTAAGAGGTATGTTAAGTGACTTAAAGTTCTTGATGCCATAATTTCATTGTGGACCTGTAAGCTTCTCCTCTTAAATTCATTTGTGAGGCGGACAAGAATTCACATTTATTATAATTATAAGGACACAAACAAACACAAGTATCTGTGGTAAATATGCTAAGTATACGACGCAAAGAGATGTATAGAAAATTTTATAATAAAAACCCAAAAGTGCGTAACTAAAGAGTTTATAGAAGAACGACTACTCAGTTCTATTTAGATGGTGTTAAAAAAGGGTCTGAAGGGTCTTTGCAGCTAAAAGAACCTTGTTGTAATTGTAGCGCTGAAAAAGACTCTTTGAGAAAAAATTGTGAATCGTTTTATAGTCGCTTTAAAGCATGCATTTAACTCTTGTGTTCCTGAAATGCTGAATACTGCACTAAATCGTATTCGTTTTTGCGTGCGTAAGTGTGCATCTAAGCAGATAGCTATTTTTTCCAAGAGACTGATTTTTTGTTAAGTTCATTGCATCCGTCATTTCCTATTGATAACTTTTTTATTGCCTTTGTCATATTGTATTTGCTAGCAGCGATCGCTTTCGTTTTCTGTGCTTTATCTGTAATGGAATAAGTAAACGATGATTTCCTTATGTTAATTTTTTCTTCGTTTGTAATAACTAAGACGAGCACAGCAAATCCCGCAGGCAACAATAACGGTTCTCCTCCCATCGGATTACCGCAACCTTTGCAATTGGAAGAAAAGAAATTTCTTCTAGCAGTAGAACGTGGCGACATAGGAAATGTGCGTAGGTATGTATAACTAATGGTTGCGGCACTTATCTAGGAGCCGCTTTTTTACACTGCAACCTTTTGATTGCAGCCATTTATTAAAGTATGGACGCAAAAATATTCCTTCGGGGTTGGCGTTAGCAACGAGGGATATGAGAAGGGTTATAACTGCCTTTATTGAAAGCCTTCCCCTTGCATTTAGCATTTGTGAATGTATTTTGCATTTCATTTCCTAGTATTACTGACATTTGAAAGCATTCGTTGAAAGTAATTATTGCAAGCAAGTCCTCTCCATTTAGGGGTAAAAATACGTAATATATAAACGTCTGAACCTAGGAAAATATGTCACAGACGTACTTACTGTTCGCGTCGAAACGCGAAATTAATTCCACATATACCTACTCGTGCGCGCGGGAAATTAACACGGACTTATGAGCCGATTGTGTCGCCTCTGAACGGCTGCTTTAATAGCTTTCTTCCTGCGTATTTAATACTAAGCCCTATCATGGCTATAGTTTGTTATTTCTTACGAAATTGTCAGTTAGGTGCAGTTTTTTCCTAAGGCGCAATGAAGCTTTGAATGAAAAGTCAGTTTGAAAGTTGGTGTTTCAAATTGGAAATCAGTGTTGCGTACATTATTTCAGTACTAACCTTTCAAAACGTCATTTCATACAAATCCGCGAGCAAATATCCTACGCGGCTTGTGGTACGGGGCATTTTGTTTTATACTGATTCAGAATCTCTTTCAGAGATTGTTTGCCGTCCGATATTTGTCCATGTAATATTGTGTACTACTTACAGGTTCCAATATTTAGAGAAATTTTAACGAAATATGCTATACCAGCGTGTTTTGGCCAAGGTCGAACTCTGTTGAAAATGTTTCGAATTAAACTATTTTTTCGACCACTTATTGCAATAATTGAAGTGGTGTTGGAAATTTAACGCCCAGCCATGGTCGACTATAATGTTTGTATCCTACACCACTTGTGGCATAAAGTACATTAAGTTTGTAGAGACGTATGTAACACCCAGAAGAGCTGAAGGTGCACCTTTTATTGTACCGATGCATTCAGGCAATGTTTCTAAACTCGTCTGTCCGTCCGATTTTCAGATATTTTGATGAAACTTGGCACACTGAAGTCCTCTGGCTTAAGGACGCATGTTATTGAAAATGATTGGGATCGGTCGAGTTTTTCGACCACCACCTTATATAACTCCCTATTTTGAAAAGTTTTTATACGGAAAAAAAGTTGCGATTTTCAAAAAATCACTGAACAATAGTATTTTGGCGTTCTAAAGTGGTGTGAAAGCTTTCGATTGGCTGAGGCAATTTTTTGGATCTCCGCTCAGATAACCGCTCTTACAAAAACTGAATCTTTATATGATAAGAAGGTCTAATTTTCAATATTTCGTGGTAAAGTTGGGTTCATAATAGTAAATCGGCAAAGAAATCAATCTTACCAAATCTGGACTAGGTAAATCTATTTTTTGAATCCGATCGCATATAAGGATTCTTACGAACTGCATATGTCAAAAAGGCCTGTTTATTAATGTTTTATTATAAAAATTACTTCTGATAGTAATTTGACACAAACATTAACTAGACTGAATTTGAACCGCATTGGTCTATTAGTAATTATATAAAAAAGTTTGATTTTTAATAATTTATGATGAAAATTAGCCGATAGTAAAGGTTAAACAAAAAAATTAATGATATGGAATTTGGATTACATAAGCCTCTTTTAAGAGCCCAACAAACATAGGGATTATCATGAAAAGCAAACCTTTCGGATGTACTGACTCAAAACATTCGCAAGCACATCTGTGGCTTGCGATAGTTGGAATATGCAATTTATATGAGCATTGCACCATTGAGAATTTGCCGGTTGACTTCACGCGCGTGGCTAGCCTGGTTATAATTTTCTCTTTGTCGAATAATATGATACGTAATTTTCCTCACCGTTTCAGATGTCAGCGAACTTCCAGCAGTCACACCATTTTTTTTTTACTATTTCATATTAATAGACAGGGTTTCAGTTTTTCTATTTGAAAATTTTTATCAAAAATTAGTGACTTAAACGATTGTGCAAAAATTTGTGTTGTTACTTATTTTGCGCCTGGAACATACGAAAAAAAACCGTTTAGCATGCTCCGCCTGATAAGTCTATTAATTCTCAAATATCGATAATTTCGTCACTCCGTTACTTTCACTTTAATAGACAGTAATTTGCTTGGCTTCAGTCTTGCACCATTTAAAAATATTATTTTATGCCTAAATGATTTGCCGAAAGCAACATTCGATAGTGTGTCGAAGCACATTAAAAAGGCAAGAAAAAGACTAGTGTCCAAGGCAGTTACAATCATAAGCGCACGTTACCTATAAACATATCAATGAAACGAAATGTCTACTATTACGAATGTTTGGCAAACTCTGTATATTTTTTTTGACGATTGCTAAGGTAATAATCAAAATGCTGCATAAAGAAATATTTTCACACCAGAGAAAATGCAGAATTCTAATTAAAAGTTCTCAAATAAGTTTTGAAGTTGAATTAATTAGGGTACGTAAAGCAAGCAAACAACCAATTTAATTGCTAAAATATAGTTTTTGAAAGGATAAATAGATCTTGATAATTGTAATGAAGTCGTTTTATGATTTTAATGCTGCGCGTGAAAACCATTATTTAAAAAAAAAAAATTAGAACGCAGTAAATGTTCAGAGATTTGGTGTAAGATGTTGAACAGCACTTTCATCATTTGTTTTGTTTGCTGCCCTTTTAACAGAAAATCCCATTTTCAATCCAGACGGTAATACTCTTGCTATCATACTCTCTTTACTACAATTTCATGCCCCATAACGGGAGTACTGGGTTTAGCATTAAACTACTTAGCCCGGTTTAGTTGTATCAGCTTTCTGGAAGGAGGCAATTGCCCTCAAAACTATGTCGACAAGGTAAAAGGTGATCTTACATTCTTCATTTTTGTATTAACAGATTTAGTTAAATAAGAAATGAGACACCTGTCGTTCCACATCGCCCACAAGTAGAAAATTTCATACGTTTTCCTCCGATTTACTTTTTATGTAAACACGCTGACATTTTTTCCAGTTTATTTCCATCACCAAAGCAAAAAAACAGTCGATTGATGTCAAAAGTTTTATCAAATGAAGTAAAATTACTGAATACTGCGAGGAATTGGGTTAGAAGTTTTTTTTAAATGTAAAAGTACCCGGAATATTTAATGTTTTTGATTTGTTTCGATTTTTGCAGAGCAGAATATGTGTTTATACTCACCATCGAAGGATGAATGGTATATTCCATTTTGTCAAAATTTTTGCAACGCCCAGAAGCTAGCTTCAAAGACCCCAGAAAGTATGTATTTTCTCAATTAGCATTAAATTCAATGTAATATCTGCTATAAATATTCTCTTGGCCGCAGAAATGAGGATATCGACTTCAAATTTCGCAGAAACATTGGAGATTATGGCGCGCAAGTTAGTATTAAAAATGGGCCAAATCAGCTGAAGGCCACGCTTACCGCGCCACCTAAACTGAAGACACCTCGGTTTTTTAAAAGAAATAAAAAACTGGCTTTTTGCTCATTGCTCATAAACTACAGCAAATAAATCTGCAAAACTTTGACCATATAATCTATGAGCGTTGCTATAGCACCTCTACAAAGAGTCGTCCAAGTTTACTTAATTTTATAGTGTGCCATAATTTAATTTTTTTTGCAAAACGCACAGAAAGAAGGTTCAGGAACCCCACAAAGTATATAATTCTTGGCCAATTTCAGATTCATGATGCACCTAAGGATGTCTGGCCATTCGGTTGTCCATCTATCCGTTTGCGCAGCTGTGTAGTGTCTGCGGTAAACATTCTCCCGCTCGCAAAAATGTAGATATCGCTTACAAACTTTCAAAAGAATTTCAAAATGACACAAACTTTTCATGGATCATGCCTACAACGCCCACACGTCTATACAACACCTTTGTTTTCCGTGTTTTTACTTGTTACTCATAAAGTACGACATGTATCCCTTACAAATTTCCACTTTATTTCCACAGACAGAAAAAATCAACTCCACACAATATTATAGAGTATGAAAATTTAGTTCTTTTCATTTTTTTTTAAAATCACGCTGATGAAGAGATTTGCTTATGATCGACTTTTCTTACTTGTTCGTTATTTAAATTAGGAAGAAGTTTACCCTATTTTAGTAAGTTTCGGTTGTTTTTCGTTATACATCAACCTGGGCTGTTTCCAGGCAAATTGCTAACGAAATAGTTTGTCGATAATTTATTGAGAAAATCGACAGTACTGATGAACCAAAACACTGTAAAATGTTTCTATCAAATTTTCCTTTAAACATTTTTTCATTCAAATTTTAAAGAATACTGCAAAAATCCAACCGGTACAATCACATCAATGTCAACTGTATGGACGCACTGGGCAGACGCGCTTTAACTTTGGCCATAGACAATGAAAATTTAGAAATGGTTGAGCTTTTGGTTATAATGGGCGTAGACACCAAGGACGCTTTATTGCATGCCATTAACGCTGAGTTCGTTGAAGCCGTTGAGTTGTTGCTCGAGCATGAAGAACTAATCTACAAGGAGGGTGAACTCTATGTAAGTGTGTGTAAAAGCCTAAGCAATATTGAATGCATCTGCTACCCATAATTTTTAGCAATTAATTATACACAACAACAAACTAGAAGTTCTTATATCAACCAAGTGTAGATTTTTTAAGATGTATATGCCTATCCGAAATTGAACGCACACGTATTTCACGTAACTGAAGAATATGTGCCTTCGACAATGTTTGTTGACTGCAAATAGTAAAAGCTATGCCGCAAATTCAAGCTATGAGAGAGATAAGAGAAAACACTTATGTTGATATAGTGTCTTTCCCTCCAACCGCATAAACATTGAGTTATTCAATTACTCAAAGATGAAAAATTAAAAATTGAAAATTGTACATATTCCCAGTTGAAACTACCATTGTACGTGTAGCCGAGTAGAGAAGAATCAGGACTACTAAGTGAGTGATCGCGTGTTCAAACTTTAGTCGCCGCTATAATGAATGATCATTCGGTAAAGACCTTTTCTCTTTCTTCACTTCTTTCTTGGCATCACCGTGTCACACCGCTCAACCCCCCGGTGATTGGTATATCTAAAAATAATTGGATAATAAAAAAAAAAAATTGATAAAGTTAGAAGGTATTTCATTGAACTAAAAATATATCAGGGAAGACGCAAATTTTAAGGCGTTATGTTATATTAGTTGCCTTAAATTGAAATTAGGAGTTACCAATAGATTCCCCACAAAAATAACCCTGGTTGGACGATCGGTGTGATTAAGACACTGCCAAAACTGTCGCCACAGAAGAACACCGCTCTTGCAAAAGCACCTACTCACTTCTATATTTTCTTTTTTGTAGACTTCTTTTGCGCACTTAAATTTGTTTGATTTTAAATCAAACAATTTCTTTATAAAGAAACTTAATAACACCAAGTACAATGCATTGTTACTTATAACTTAACTTGCACATTTTTGCTGTATAAAAAAAGAATAATGAAAAACAAATCGTACATAGAGCAGTCTATACAAATTGTTTACATCTTCACAAGATTGCTTTGACATGACTAATACAAACTTTACTTTTCTGTTTACGTAAATGATTGGTGTTCGTGTGAACAGTTGATTAGACACGCTTAACATATCTTCCCATACATTTTCTGTGCGCTCCGCAGCAACCACAGCAGGCTTTTCATATTGCATAAAGTTTCTATTGATGAGAAAAAAGAAAAATGATATTAATATTGAAAATCGCACTTTCGTCAGCACCTTTGCATTTTAAATAAAACCGGAAGTTAAACTTTGATATTTGCACGTTCTCGCCTGCGTGTTAAGATATCTTTACCTATTTATGTTATCGTTTCAGAGTTGGCAAAAGGTTGATATAAATACAGCTACATTTCCACCGGATATAACACCGCTAATTCTGGCAGCTCATAAGAACAACTATGAAATTTTGAAAATACTTTTAGATCGAGGAGCAGCCGTCCCTGTGCCCCATGATATCAAGTAAGAATATTGCTGACTTATAAAAGATATAAAGGCTGCGAATATTAATTTTTGATATTGTTCATCTTAAACCAATATATAAAAGCCACAAAATATGTTGAGAAACTGTGGGTGGTATCTATGACTCAATCCATTACGGCAGCCACTTTGGCTTTCCAACCATGTAAATTGGAGTTTTTCTACATATGTTTAGATAATCCCTGAATGTTATATTGAGCAATCCTAGGTTGGCATAGGACAAATACATGTATTATAAATCAAACGTTTATTTTTCAAATTTAATTTGGATTTACAGGCAAAAGTAGCCCGCTTGCATTGCAGAGCTCTATCACAACATTACAGAATGCTTTTCTTTATGCTTTTTGTCTAAAACGACGACGATATTTTGTATTATTATTAATAAGTATTGCGGTGCGTTAAGCGTTTAGTAGAATAGGAGGACTACTTTTCAATTGAATCTTTTCTTTTGATCCTTTGTGAGAGTTATCCACGCTTTGCAAGCCTTAAAACAAAAAAAAACAAAATTTCCAACGTCAAAGAAAGAAAAAAAAACAAAAAAAAATTGAATTTTTTAAAAAAATTGGGACGCAAAAAGAAAAAAAAGTTGATCAAAAAGAAAAAAACGTTGATTGGAAAAAGAAAAGGAACGGCAGTGCTTAGTGTGAAATGTTAAGTTGACGTCTTGTATGAATAAATTGAAGAAAAAGTGACGGTAGTACGGAGTGTAAAATTTTGAATGGATGTCTCCTATTAATGAAGTAAAGAAAAAAAACATTAACTTAACGTTAACATAACATAACAAAAGAATCAGACAGTTAACTCTTGGTTTATATCAGGAATCTGGAATAGCAGCCATCAAGAAGGACACAAGGAATATAGAATACAACAAAATATTTGATATATATATTGCTCTTTATATATCCTATGTAGGCACTTTGTAAAATGCAAAAATTGATACATTATCAGAGATTAATACATGCGTATGGGTCAAATATCGTTTGCGTATGTCAGCCAAATATTTAAAGATAAATTAGTAAGAAGTAAGTAGTAAAAAGTAAGTCGGCCACTGATAATATTGTTACGAAAATCCCAAATCCATTTAATGCTAACTAATTGATTTTCGTAAGTAATAAATTCCCCACTGCACATTCGCGGCGGAAAACAGTCAGGGAAAAACCCAGGCGCACATGCGCGGCGCGTCATACAGCTGCCGGCCGAGGATAAGTATATAAGTATATAAGTAGAGTATTTGCGGAAGGCAGGTTAGTCGGAAGAGAACATCGAGTCGTACGAGAACATTTGTTAGTAAAGAATAATAATAGTTGTGTTGAGCAGTCAAAAAGTATCGTTAAAAATGAAATAAATAAGAAATTGTAAATAACCCTACATTTAGGAGCATAATAAAACTTTGAAGTGCATTTTCTTTTCAATATCCACGATCTAGTGATACGAACCGTATCGAGGAGCGAAAATTTGTAAGAATATATTTACTGCCGTGCAATATATTTACTGCCGTGCGATGCCTCTCCACATGTGGGACGAAAAGCACGATACTGTTTCTTGTAGCAGTGTACAGGACAACAGTGTTGACTCGAGCTTAGCTTAATTGACATTATAAAGAAAAGTAAAGAAGAGTACACTAAAAATTAGCATGAAATAAAATAAAAGGAAAGCTCATGGTTACGTTGTCCTAATTCGGTTTATTAATAAGCCGCCACATTATGGAATGAGTGCTATGTACGTTTGCCCGTTAAATGTACATTCTATCATCATCTTCATATACTTCAACAAAACTGTCGAAAATTAGTTATGTTATGTAATAAATTTTTTCTTAATGGCATATAACCAGTTTTACTATAAGAATATATCATTATGTATTTACATGTTCACAAGCATTCACGGTAACAACTTCTCGGTCAAATTGTAGATGAGCTTTTCAAAAACTCGGAAACCAAAGGCTAGCCGCTTGCCCTCTTCCACTTACTCATCAAAATGTTTGTCGTGCCGTGCTTAGGTGGTATCAGCAACGCGTTCATGAATGAAACTGTTATATATGTAAAGTTCTTTCAATTACAAATACAATCCAAATTTAAGTTGAAAGCCTGGTGCTGAACTCGTGTTCACTATAAATTGATTAGAAATTTTGACTTATAATATTAATGTCTTTCTTCTTATGACCGCGCTGTTAATAATTCACATAAACATGACAAATCAAGACTTAATGCCTGACGGTGATAAACTTCGACTTATCCTTTTCCTGTATTACTATCACTACCATTTTCCTCTTTTTCCTGGCGTTAGCATTAGCAAAAAAAAAACAACGAATGTTGGAAAAGGGGTTGTCCGCTACGCAATTGAAGCGTGAAGGCCTCCTGATTGCACATTTGCTTTTTTAATAAAACAAAAACGATCGAATTCATATACCTAGCACTGTATGAAGAGGTTAATATGATCGCGATAATAAATTTCCGCAATTTATAAATGAAATGAAATATTCAATGCTGTTGAAATTTCTGTAAAAGTTGGTGAAAAATGCTCTCTTCTAATCGTGATCTTCATGACTGCATCTCTGTTCTGCGTACTTTATAATTAACAAGTCGCGCTTTCTAGAGTCATTTCCAATATGTTTCATTGAGCAAAAGTTGTATGCAAAAAACTCTTGAATCGAGTTGAAGGTGGGACAGATGCTGAATCTTGAGCGTTTCAGTTCAGAACATGGAGCCTTAATTTAAATTCTGATTGAAAGTTGTATTTGGGCACCTACGACTCTCATCTCGTCATATTTATTTCTGCATTATTCTAGTACAACAATCGCTTCAAAACATATCTGCAAAGTGTTTTTACTAGCTATCGCTTTCGAATTATACGGAGGATTTTATATGTAAAGTTTTAGTTTTACTATCACAGTGGACAACATGAATTTTCGACCAAATTGTTTCATTATTATTAATTTATTAATCTATTGAATGAATGAACACAAATTTGGGCATATCGTTTTTTTAGATGCGGTTGTGATGAATGCGTTCGCATGTCTTCGGAGGATTCTTTGCGACACTCATTATCGCGAGTGAATACTTACAAAGCTTTATCCAGCCCTTCGCTAATATGTTTAACTTCAAATGACCCAATTTTGACGACTTTTGAACTGTCATGGGAACTACGAAATTTAGCTTTTACGGAACAGGTAAAATATGTATACAAAGGAATATAAATAAATATTAAAAATAAATACTAAAATTATCTCTTGTGTTCTATCTTCTCTTCTCTTGGTTTTAAATGAAAAGGAATGCAAATCCGAATATATGGAGTTACGTAGACAATGCCAAAAATTTGCTGTGGACTTATTAGATCAGACGCGAACTTCACACGAACTGGCTGTTATTTTAAATTACGATCCGGAGATATCCACCTATAAACCAGGCGATCGCATGTCTTTGCGTCGTTTAACTGAAGCTATAAACTATAAACAAAAGAAGGTAGCAGACACTTCGGCAGACAGTGAAACGAATTAACTAAACATTTTCTTTAACTTTATTAAGTTCGTAGCGCATTCGAATATTCAGCAGTTATTAGCTTCTATTTGGTACGAAGGATTGCCGGGTTTTCGCCGTAAGACGCTCATGGAAAAATTTTTGTGCATAGTTCAAGTAGCAGTTCTGTTTCCAATATATTGTTTGATATACATGGCAGCGCCAAATTGCAAGACAGCGGTCTTATTGCGAAAACCGTTTATGAAGTTTCTAATACATGCTTCATCCTATTTATTCTTTTTATGTAAGTAGTTGAATTAAAAGAACGCTTTCAGCAAGAAATGAGTCCTAAGTAATATAGAAATGATTAAATTGCTCCTCATTTCGTAGTCATCTTAATTTTGGTTTCCCAACGAGCGGATGACGATGTTATACGTATATTTGGCACAGAACGCATGAAGCAAGAGTTGTCCGAAGAACAATTGCGTCAACGTGGCAGAGGACCAACCAAATTAGAAATTTTAGTTGTATTTTATTTATTCGGATTTATATGGGAAGAAGTACAAGAAATCTTTACTGTAGGAATGCATACCTACTTACGCAATATGTGGAATTTCATTGACTTCCTCAGGAATAGCTTATATGTTAGTGTGATTTGTCTAAGGTAAGACGACAGCACAGTGTGAAATCCACGAAACGTACATATTTTAATTGTTGTATCCGTTCGTGTTTAGATTTTTCGCCTATTTGCAGCAAGCCAACGAAATAGCACGTGATCCGGCAATGGCGTACGTACCACGCGAAAAATGGAATGATTTCGACCCGCAGCTTATAGCAGAAGGCTTATTTGCTGCTGCCAATGTTTTTTCAGCGTTAAAATTGGTTCATTTGTTTTCGATAAACCCCCATTTAGGTCCTCTGCAAATTTCACTGGGCCGCATGGTTATTGATATTGTGAAATTCTTTTTCATTTATTCACTGGTCCTGTTTGCATTTGCTTGCGGTCTTAATCAATTGCTCTGGTATTTCGCTGACTTGGAGAAAAGTAAATGTTACGTATTACCTGATGGGGAGGCTGACTGGACTGGTCATGCCGACTCTTGCATGAAATGGCGTAGGTTTGGCAAGTGAGTAGAGCTAACCAGCAAGAAAAAAGTTGTACATGTCGTACGTCGAATTTTTTGGCATCCATTTATAGCTTATAAACAATACATCGTGTGCACGTATAATGCATGTTTTAAACCATATCGCAACTTAGCAGCATCTCATAGGCAAGATAGGCTTACGATTTTCTTGGCACTATGTCCACGGGCCTTTTATTGTGTCGATCCGTCTGCAGACATTTGCGACCATGACACGTAAAACACAAGCCTTTATATGGCGAAAAGGTGTTTTTTTTAGCATTTTATGACGAAAACTACTCTTAATTGGATCTAAAAGATCTCATTAAAAGTAAACCTATATATGGTCACAAAATGTACTTTGTACAAGCAGGTGGTAAAAATAGATAAAAGGAAGTAAAATATTTAACAAGAACATCGAATTCGCTAAATTTGGTTCACGTCAGTTCATGTTTTGGAGGATATCATTTTTTGGGCTATTATTACAAAATCGAATGATCAATTGTATCAGGTGAAGTGGTATAAGGAATTTAGCTGTCGGAGTTGCGAGACTATAATTTTTATACTTGCTAATTATTAGGGCTCCAAATTTTGCAAAATTTGCATTTTTTCCTTTGTTATTAGCTATTGTATTGCTATAACCCTTAAATGCATGAATTTTTATTTATAATAAATAAAATTTGAAATCAACGGAGCAATGAGTATGGTTATAGTATATAGTATAATAACACATGCATTTGCTACATGACCACTATGTGGTGGACTCAAATAATGCAATTTTATACCTTAATATGTCTAAAAATAAAGACCAGTGACGAAAGACGTTTTTTCGTACATCCACAGACGTCACAGAATGAGACGATCGTCTAGGTTTTTCGCATATAAACTTTGCTTTCATGAGCCATTATTACTACGACCTCTTTTATTGTCGATTATGTGAGATCTCATATTGCAAAGAGCATCATCAAATCATTACGGAACTACCCAGGATTTGGTAATAGTTTCTTTGGAATTCTCTTTGCAATGGAGGTTCTTCTTATAAGTACCTACAAATTTATTACGACAAGATCCAATCGATGATAGAAGAGACGAAGGTACCATTTGCGTCTTTTGACTCTTACATGATAGCATGGTGAAAATTTTTTTCCTCATAAGTTCCCCTCGAAATCATAGTCTTCATTAGATCCTCCTTATCCGGGAGTCTACAATTGGGCAATTTTTTCTACAGTGGACACTTCATAATGCAGTTCGAACAAAATGGATCCCTTGTTTCCAGAAGTAAAATTCCAGGGGCATACTAAGATGTGTAAAAATGATCGAAAAACACTATATTATTCGAAATGATAATTATTGGTGACTCCCAAATATGGCTCACCAACTAATCTATTTCTATCGTTTTCTTTTTCGGAGTACAATACAGTAGAGAAACGGTACGTCTATCGTACAAGAAGACATAGCACAAGTAGCTTGTAGCACCACTTGTGAGCCTTATTTGGCAAATATTGCGTCAGGAAAAAACGTTTTTTCGTTGAACACCATGTCACTTAAACAGCGCGCCACCAATAAAGATTGCCACAGTTGAAGAAATAAATTGTCAATGATTCTAGTTGCGGTCGAAAACGATAAAATAGTTTTTTTTTAAATTAAAATTAAAAGAAAAACACCATCCGAAGGTTGCTAGATAAAGAGATATGAAGTTTTAACACGTAGGAAAAATATACTCGGTCATGACTGAATTTTATACCCATCACCGTCATCCTTAAAAAGGCATAAAAAGTAAAAAAGTTAGCTCTTGGCATGTTCTATAATAAGAAGTGGGCGCTGTCCTTGGGAAAGGGATGTTCTCAGTTTACGTGGCGCTGTAGGCGTGTCCTTCAAAGAATTTATCTCATTTTCGATACCAACCTACGTGCATGAGCTTATGTAGATGCTTAAATCAATTTGGAATTTGATGCTGATGAAGAATATATACACTTTAGGGTTCTGATGCTTCTTCTGTGCGTTGCAAACCTTTTTGAAAAAAAGAATATACCCCTCACTCTTCGGTGATGGCTATAAACATTCGATGCAGACCTACATCACTGTGCATTGAAGGCTTAAGTCCTTATATTTTTTGTTTGGTATTATTTTGTGCTGGCTGAGCGTTTGCTATAGCCACAGGCAGTATTTTGGTTTGTTTGGGCGTGTATTGATTTATATAAAGGAGTCATCATGGCCTATTGACTTCAGCAGAGCTGCTTGTGGTATGTATAACGCTTTTTCCGAAAATTGGTGCTGTTTATATAAATCTCGATCAAGCCTTTAACTATCAAGCCTTGAAAAATCATAGGTTATTTTGCCGTGCTTGACGAAGTCGATACCATCCCGTTTGGGAAATATAAACGAAATATAAATTTTGGTTTCCAATATCTTTCCCTCAGGGATTCCTCAAACTGCCTACGCAGGTTCTATTATATTTGTTTTATAAATATTTCTTTAGTTATTGAATACGGCTAAATTCTTAAATATGCCACCAATCCTATCCTACTTCAATACTCTAGATCCCGCGATCTTATCTTATATAAAATACACATATACATATATTCAGGGTGCAAATAAAATTTCATGCAT
Organism: Glossina pallidipes; assembly: GCA_000688715.1. Classification (NCBI taxonomy): domain Eukaryota; kingdom Metazoa; phylum Arthropoda; class Insecta; order Diptera; family Glossinidae; genus Glossina; species Glossina pallidipes. The sequence continues at coordinate 25,821 of KK500179.1, read as the reverse complement.
TTAAACTTGAGTAACCCCAAAAGATTTATATTCTTTGTTAGGTCTCCTTTCCCTACGCTTTACCGTTTCAATTACTTATTATATTTAATATCAATCAAGCCAAAACTTTGTTAGGCTTCATTAAACGTTGGCGTAAGGAATTTGACGGCTCTTGAGCAACAAAAAATATTCTTGAGCATGAACTTGGTCTTAACTACGATGCAATTGTTTGGTCTTGCAGTTATCAAGGTCCCATTGGCTGTAGTGATGTATTTCAGAATCAATTGCGTTGCGCAACAGTGCTCTTTACCGTAAGACTTATTGATTTACACTTTGTAGAAAAGCGCAGATTTGTTTAGTATATAATCTTCTTGCATTCCCTGTTCAACGGTAGAATTGACACACCGGTTTCATTAAACGAAAATAACAGCAACGTTCCACGCCGCGTACGGGTTCAATGTCATTTTATTAAACTTTAATTGTGAGTTACTTAACACTCTCTCACCTTTTTTTGTGGTATTTTAATAATATTTATCATTCAATTTCTATATCAGAATCGGATCATGTTATCAAAGAGCGTCTATTAAGAATTCTTTAATTTTACAAATAATGGTTTGCAAAACTTTGGCTGCTTACGCCGATGTAGTGGTAATGGATTTCACCCTACATGCCTATAGCTTAATAATTGCAATGTGAACATGCATATATTTTAGGGATGCATCAACTTTTTTCATTTCTCTCTTTGCATTAAAACGTTCGAAAAATTTAGTACCTCTCTAAAGGCGTGTATAAAATTATCAGTATACTTTAGCTTTGTATGTGAAATTTTCTAATTGCAGTTTATTTGAGTCATCTCAGTCTCTGTTTTGGGCTAGTTTTGGTATGGTGGGCTTAGACGATTTCGAGTTAACGGGCATTAAATCGTACACTCGCTTCTGGGGCTTGTTAATGTTCGGGTCGTACAGTGTTATCAACGTTATCGTATTGCTAAACCTTCTAATAGCTATGATGTCAAATTCATATGCTATGATCGACGTAAGTCTTATATTCATGTGTTTGCAAACAGGAATATATTTATTATTTCAGGAACATTCTGATACTGAGTGGAAATTTGCTCGGACTAAATTGTGGATGAGTTACTTCGAAGACAGTTCAACGTTGCCACCTCCCTTCAACATCATGCCTTCAGTTAAATGGTTAATTCGGATCTTCAGGAAATCGAGTAAAGAAATTGATCGCAAACGTTCAAAGGTTTTGAATCAAAATAATGATTTTAATTTATTATATAAGGAATTTATTGTCTTGTCCTGTTCCCTTGTTCTCTTCCCCTTTTCCCTTATCTAACCGCCGCAGAAACGTCAACAAAATGATCAAGAAAATATTTACGAAAATATTTTACGTTCGTTAGTCTGGCGATACGTGGCAGCCCAGCATCGCAAGTTCGAAGATAGTCCTGTTACAGAAGATGACATTAACGAGGTGAAAAGTGAAATATCAACCATGCGTTATGAGATGTTGGAAATTTTCGAAAACAGCGGAATGGATGTATCATCGGCTATTAAGAAAGAAAAGCGTAAGTTTCTTGTTTTAGCTCTACGCATGTAGAAGGGTAGGCTGAAGATTTTTTTCATCTAGCTTGTCGTGCTAAGAGGACAAAAGTGTGGGAGCGCCGCCTTATGAAAGGTTTTCAAGTAATGCCCATACAAGGTCATTACGAAGAACAGTGCAATGAAAACGTAAACGCAATTGCAGACATGCAAGAGATAAAAATTGAAAAGGCTGCTTCCCGTGTTGAAAAAGAAACGGCAAAGGAACGCTTTAGGCGAGTAGCTCATGCAGTAGCAGCACAATCTGCTACGCATAAATGGAACTTGGTGTTGCAGGGTACGTTAAAAGATTCTCAAATTGGCCGATGTAATGAAGAAAGTTATAAAAATCTACAAAATCTCGGCAAAGCAATGGAGGAAGCTAGAAAGTACGCTAAAATCTAATTTCTAAGAAAAACAAGTCATTAATATGTCGACCTTTCTCTTAGACTTATACAAATTAGCTCCCATCCAACGAATGAACGCGAGTCTCCTATACCCATAGAGTTTGAAGACGAGAAAACCACAACGCTCATGGAATTACTGAGTAAAATAAGCGGAGATTTACAAGACACAAGCATTGACACCGCCAATAAACGAGCACGTGTTGCCGAAGTTCGAAAACAGTCTTTGGCGGCGGAGCGAGGTGGCCAAATAACTAAGAAGCGCCAAGAAAAATCGGCTTTTGAAAACCCGCATAATTTATATGGACATCAAACTGACAATACGCTATCTTCAAAACCTGCCAGCAACAAAGCTAAGGAAGAAGGTCAAGCAGAATTAACATTGACAGTTTCAGCTCTTGCTAGACAGGCTAACAAGACCCTAGGAAGTCAACAACAATCATTGAAAAAAACTGCACCATGTCCGCCTCAACATCAGCAGAAGCAGTCGGTTCATGTACCATTTGCAGTCGAGTTAGGTAAAGCTGGAAGGCGACCTGGTTTTGCTAAACCACCACCCGTGTATCAAAATTTACCTAAAAATTTCGACATAAATGTGGTAGACTTGGACTCTCAATCTCTTTCATACTCCATGGACAATCTTTCTGACATTAGCTCTGTTGGGCGCCAAAGTCCTGCGCACCGACAAAGAGATCTCCATCAAAAATAAAAACTGTATTATATCAACATAATAAGAATTAAAATATATGAAAACCTAGATCTTAAGGAAATAACTGCGTGATTTATACCTGGGGACTTAAATGGAGAATTTTATTTCAATTGGTTTTCTCTGTTTTCTTGTCTCGCAAAAACTTTCTAAATATTGCAAAACTTTAAATGAGTTTAGACTCGAGCAAAATTTTCCAAAAATAAAACGCTATAAGCAATTGGAATAACTGAAAAAATATTTACGGTTTCTTAAATTCTATAAATTGCTACTCCTTTCAATAGTTAAAAGAATAAAGCCTGGTAAAACTATTCGTATAAATTAGTTTTCTTTTGCTTAGCATAGTCTGCACTACGTTGTACGATTTTATAGAGCGTTTGTTTACAATTCTACCTCAAAATGAGATTTCGATATTCGGCCTCACTGCGCCGCTAGGCGCACGGCTGACAAATAAAATCTGATATCAACCTTGGCCTTGTTTACAAGACTGTTATTATTATTAATGTTCTTATTATTTTCTTCTTCTTCTTCTGTTATTCAGCAAATTAACATCCCCGGAGATGTGTAAAAAAGGCCCAATGTGAACACAGAGTTCTTTGTTTCGGCCTTAGTAAAGTTGGGGTTAGATTTGGCATATGATACTATTTATTTATTTCAGTGATAATTGGATTAAAGCTTTTTTTTTTGCAATTTTGCATGTTATACGTTCGTCATGTTCTTTTTTTTATAGTTTTTATTGCAAGATGCATATTACTGGTCCCCCACGTAGGATAGACTGATGTGTAAGATGTAATGTGGTGGTAATGAGTATAAAAAGTTGTATGGAGGAATTGATGGCTGTGAGAGCAAAAATGTGTAAAAGAGAGGAGGTTCATAAATTGAATGTCTCGATGGCATGATTTAAAAAAGAACACAGCTCTTAAATTGCAAGAATGCAAAATATCAAGAATGCTGTGGTCACGAAGACCACATATACTTAATTTGCGAAGTGTGGAATGGCGAATAGCATTCGTGACATCCGGACAGACAAATAGGATATGGTGAGGTGATTGTAAGGCTCCACATGTGCATAAAGGGTTATTTACTGTGTTAATTTTTAATAAGTGATCATTACATCTTGTGTGATTGGACATCAGCCATAAGACAAATAAATTCTGCAATTGATCAATCAAGGGGCCTTATTAATAGAAATAAAGAGCATAAATGACGATCATAAGGTGAGTTATCTTATCATTGTTGCCAAAAAAAGAAGCGAATACTTTTTGTCGATTGTCCGCAGATCTGCAGGAATTACGGCACGATCATTAAAATGAGATGGTCTGGAAAATGCAAGTTTATCGGCGGTGTTGTTGCTAAGAATGCCCATGTGACTAGCCATAAAAAGTGAAAACAAAAGGTATCAAATTTGAGGCTATAAAGTAAGAATCTAATTTCTAATATGGAATGGAATTCTAAGGAATGAGTTTCACCTGAGGGAAGTGATTGTAAAGCGGATAAGACGGATTTACTCTCTGATACTATAAGGAATTTCTGTTGAGGTTGAGCACTCGCGAAGCGGAAGGCTTCTAAGATCGCAAGACATTCGGCCGAAAATATGGGCTACACGAGTGATTTGAGGAGCAGGCTTGCATGTTAATATTGAAAACCAAACGCCGCTGCCTACAACATCGGTCTTAGATCCATCGGCAAAGATGAGTGAAAAATGTCTCCTTTTGGTGTTGGCCAAGTTCGAGTAACGGTGGTGTATCCCTGCCGGAGTAACGGAGGATTTTCTCACTGGTAGGAACTTAATTATTGATCGAAAATATTGAGAATCAAGAGCAATTTTGAATAGGCTATGCACATTAGTTCCTAGAATGTTGAAGGTATTAGTTTTGTCAACAAAACTTTTAAAGAAGCAAGGAGAGGAATTGAGTGATATAAAGTGGTAAATAAAAATAAAACCGGAAGATTCCCAAAAGATAGAATTATATTAGATAGAAAATTGGCGAGTAAACGAAATATTTCTTGTAGAGGTGTAACATTTGCAACCTCTTCCAAGCTTAGTGTGTGTGTAGAATTCATGTCACCAAGAGCCAGGCGAAGGCATTTCCATTGAATTCTGCATAATTTTAGAAGGTCTTTCTTTAGGATGTCCAATAAAAGTTAACAGGCGTATTCTAATTTTCGTCTGATTAAGTCAAGATACAGAAGGGTCAGAGCTCCAAGAAATACCACAAATAAATTTCAATATATTGTGAGGGCTTTTGCCTATTCCCTGATGCTGGGGTATGCTCAGCGGCACCAGGCTTTGACTCACAAGAGTTTTATATTTTCCTCTTACATTTACATTTCTTTCATAATCCAAAATTTTAAATTTCCAATTTCAAGTTTAGCGAAAATTAAAAATATTCTGTCGATTTCTTTCACTGTTTCCTCGCTTTAACCAACCGTTCGATATTAAGACTCCATCTTCACTCTCTCATAGACTAAACTTAATTAACTAACTTATCTCTTGCGTAGACAAAACTTGACTCACTTATCTCTTGCGTAGACAAAACTTGACTACCTCTCCTTATTTAAGACAATTACTTCATCTTGTTCTGATTCCCTTTGTTCAGATTCCTTTACTTAATCCTGATTTGTAATCTAAGTTAGTCTAGCATTTCCCCCTAAGGGATGAAGAACCTCTGAGGCCCAAACGAGGGATGACTTTAGCTCCTCACAATATTAATGAAATGAAAACATTGTTTGGCAGTTTCGTCAGTGTGAAAAGCCTCAAAAATCGAAAGTCTTAACAAACAGAACAGAAAACCCATATTTTCTTCTTTTTTTTAAAAAAGAACAAGCATTTGGTGAAGCATTTGGACTGAAAGTGTAAGTTGACACAAATCTGGATCAGAGTTGGAACTAAAAATGACAAGATCGTCAGCATAGCCCAGGATTGAGATGTTTTCAGGAACTGAAAATTTTGTTAATATATAAATTAAAGCAAAGACGACTCAATAGAGATCTCTGAGGAACATCTGTAAAAGATTTCCTTTGTGCAACAACATCATAATTTTTAATTAACATGTTCTTATAGACAAAGGGGTTATCTAACAAATTACAGAATTTGGTAGGAAGATTCCAAGAGAGAAGAATAGAATTTAAGATGTTGCAGGCAATGAGAATATGTTTCTTAGTAAACCTGAAATTATTGCTGATCACAAAGCGACAATGTTGCGTTTGGCAGATCTGCAACGTCTAAAACCAAATTGAAGATTCTTGAGGATATGTTTGGTCTCGAGATACCATTATAGATGTGAGTATAACACTTTCTCCAAAATTGTTCTATGGATGGAAACTGAGGCAACACATCTGTAGGAATTAAGATTATCTGGCTAGCTGATCTATTTTCTTAAAATGAAAATTCGGAAGTCGTACCAGGAAGAGGGTATATAGGCGGTAATCAGAATGTTATTAAATTCTTTTAGTAAGATTAATCTGTTTTCTATATTCAAGATTTTGAGGTGATTGTTACGAATACCACCTAAACTCGGAGCTGAGCCTTTTGAGAGATTAATGGCTTTATTGAGCTCAGAGAGAGTTATGTCGCTTAAGAAAAAATTGTCACGTTCGCCATCGAGTGAAACAGAGGGGGTTATAGGACCGGATTGTCCAGTAAGCTTGTCACAGAACTCGTTAAAGAGTGGTGAGGAAACGGAACAACGAGAGTGCGAGTCTGAGATTGACATGTCACTATTCACATTTTCACAAAATTGTTTCCAACCTTTACATCTGTTTAGTCTGCGAGTATAAGTGTATTCCTTTCTAATATCGGCCAAAAATTTTAAACTTATTCTAAAAGGAGATCTATTGCGTTTATTTACAGCGAGTCTAAGTTTGGAGGTGACACGATTGCACCAAGGTTAGGAGGGTAGTTTTTTTAAGAAGATTTTCGCTTCAAAGCATCAGTGAAAGACCATGAGAGTTTGTGAAAGAAACGACCCGAAGGGTCATTGGTTTGGATGGTATTTAAAATGTTACGGATAGTATTGTTAAGCAAAGAAGGTTTGGTATACTTTGGAACATGGGTATGTGAGTGGCAGCGGGGAAATAAAGACCAACTTCGACAGAGAACTTAAATTAAGTATACAGATCGAAAGATCTACGCAAGAAGAGACGGAACCAAAATGAGTAGGAACGCCATTATTTAGTAAGACTAAATTGCTGTTTTCCAGAAAATCTTCAGTTTGTTTGTCGCTTGAATTGGAGAAGCGACTATCCCCAACAAATATTGTAAGCATTGAAATCATCATCTATTAATGCAAATATGTCGGATCTGAACGAAAACAACTTGCCAGAAACATTATAATTAGGTGGAATATAACAACTAATGATCAAGAGGTACCTAAAGGAAATGTGAATGGAGCAGATGCAAGCTTCGATAGGTACCCAATTTGCAAAATTAGAAGTGTAAGAGATACAAAGCTTATTAGATATAAGGATCGCTGAACCAACGCTATGAGAGGAATTGGCGGCACGATCAAATCTAATAACACAAAAAATCACACATTATTTTCATGCAAGCGCATAATTTTCAGGAAAGTCCGCATATTGAAGGAAAAACATCACATTGCGTGATCCAAATTTAGCAAAGTCTCCGTGATAAAAAACTAGAAATTAAACTTTCTCTCAGTGCAGGGCCTTGCTTAATGATAACCACTGCATATATAAGGGCCTAAAAAATAGACCCATGTGATCCAACTTGCTTAGTCATCAATTTTTTTTACTAAATTGCTACTATGGACCCATTCTTATTATAAAATATTAAAAATTAAACCTCTGTCTAAAGGGTCCAAGAAATAGACCTATGTGGTACAAATTTGGTCCACTTAGTTTTTATATCAAATTAATACCATGAACCAATTTTCATGATAAAATAGTAACCATTCGGCCTTTTTCGTATATAAGGGTTTACATTTCCTGAGAATCCTCATATGTAGTGGTATCCAAAAAATAGACGTCTGTGGTCCAAGATTGATTTCTTTGCCAATAAACCATGAAGAACCAATTTTCACCGTGAAATGTTGAAAATTAGATTTTTTTATTATATAAATATTCAGTTTTCATAGGAACGGTTGCATGAGAGGGAGTTCAAAAAATTTTCCCGCGTGAATCAAATTTTTCGTACCAATTTACAATCTCCAAATACTTTCATTTTGTCGAAAAACTTTAAAGATTTTTACTTTTTTCCATGTAACGACTTTTTAAAATAAGGCGAGTCATATGGGGAGTGGTCGAAAAAGTGCACCAATCAAAACCGTTTTTAACAGCGTCCGTCCTTGGACCAAAGCACATCAGTTTACTAAATTTCATCAAATACATGGGCAGACATCAGAGTAGAGCATAAAAAAAGTGCTGTTTAGTTTAAAACAAAAGTTGTGTACATTGTTTGGATGTGGTAACTGTCCGACATTCGTGAAAATAACTTCTTTACTTGTTTAACGCATTTGTTTAATTACGATGTTTTTAGTTACACTGCGCGACTTCATCTCAACAATCGCTGCATTAATTTAAAGGTTAGGAAACTTATGCGATTAATATATTTCTTAAAAGTAATTAACTATTGCTTATAATAATTGTGTAATTTAGCGTTACGCGCATATGGTAAGAATGTATTGATATGTCATCGATAAGGTTTTCAGTTTTACTCAGATAACCTGCCAGCAATGGCAAAACTTAAAACAGAGGTAACGCCACTTTAAACGTACGACGCCGACATCAATCTTGAGCCAATTTCATTCTGCCAGTTAAACGTTTGCAGCTCCACATTAGTTGTGTTTCCAAAATATTGAAACTCATTGCAACCAGAACCAAGCCTAACAGCAAATAAGCGCAACAAACGATTAGTTGTAATTCGGGTCCATGAAGTGTTTTTTCTGGTGTAAGGCCACTGCATCCGATAGTTGTCAAAGTGACAAAACAAAAGTAGGCACCATCGATTAGAGACCAGTTTTCCCATAGTGCAAATACCATTGTTCCCAAGCATACGTAAAAGATTAATATTAATATCACAATAATAAGGGGAACTTGATGATGTTGAATTCTGCCCTTTCCCGAAAAATGTAACGGCTTCAAGGGACTGTTGCAAAAATTGAAATGTGAAGCTCTTCGTAAATTAGTTTGTAAGAAATCAAATGCATGCAACTCTTTGCCATCGTCTTCGTCGTCGGAGTTGTACCTGTTGTCGCAATTAAATCTGCTTCGAGCATCACCCGCATAGCAAAAGCTTGGCGATAAACTAGTCCTACGTTCCTCGTGACGATTACATTTAAATCCACTATTAATCATTATTGATTTTTGAGTCCGTTGATGTTGACCTTCTTGCTGGAATTTCTTCTGATCTTGTATCATGAATTTTCCACTGGAATTGGGGAACACATTCATTGAAGAGTGATGGAAATGGAGAGTTTTTTTAGCGTTATTGAAACCATTTATTGACGGGGAAGACATACGGACGAACGGGCTAAGTACTTTACTGTCATTGCTTGTAGAACCAGATCGTATCAACGGCATTCGTGAGGGAGTACCATGGGCGCAGCTATTGACAAAAAGATAAATAAAAAGAGTGTGACATAAAGTTAAAATGAAGTGATATGCATTGCGTTTTAATATTTGTGGAGCAAAACGCCTTCTAAAATTCTTCCAGTAATGAAGTATACAATTTTTTTTATTCGAAATTCTCTTATATTATTTTCAGTTAATCAAACTGTCAATAAAAGGAGTCTATGATCAAAGAAATAATATTACGATAGCAGGCCGAATTAGCCGAAAATGTTCTTCATCATTTGTCTTTCCAAAAACAAGTAGCACAGATCGACAGTTAGAGCAAGATCGTGAATCTATTTAATTTCGAGCGGAAATGCCATTTTTTGGTCACTTGTTGCAAAGGTTTGCCAGGATACACTGTTGCTGTTCGAATGGGAAGATATGCCACACCCAGCGTGCTCACCAGACATGGTGCCTCCTGATTACCAGATCGGTGCAGCACAGCTTGTCCGGCACGTGGATCTGTAAAGTTGTAGAAGTGCGAAAATGGATCGCTGCCAAACCAATATAATCCAATATTATATCGCCATGTTGCCGAAAATATTGCAAAATGTTGTAGAAAATGATGGAAACTATTTTGATTAATACATATTATACCCATTTTCCACAATAAATGTCTTTTCAAGTGAAAAAGTGATCAAAATTGTTGCAAGCACGTAGTAGAAAGCTCGATTTTTTCTCGATATAAAAGTTTGCGTTTCGTGATATCCCCTTTATATATTGGAGTCCAAAAATAACAGACCTATGCGATCCAAATTCATTGCCATTAATTTTTTTGCTGAAACGCTGCTATGAGTTAATTTTCATTATAAAATACCAAAACTTAACCCTTTTTCTTACGGGACATCTTATATGGAGTGGGGCCAAGAAGTACACCCATGTGGTTCCAACTAAGTCCGCTCAATTTTTTTTTTTAATCAGTATCATGAACAAGTTTTCATGACAAAAAAATTAACAATTATGCCTTTTTGGCATATAAGATTTCATGAGAATCCTTATATACGGCAGTATCCAAAAACTAGACCTACGTGATCGAAATTCAGTTGATTTCTTGCAATGAAATTTAGAAATTTGATATTATCACCATATAAAGATTAAGTTTTTGTAAGAACGGTTACATGAAAGGGAGTTCAGAAAATTGACCCCAACCTATTCAAAGTTTTTGCATCAATTTAAAATGCCGATTACTTATCCACTTTTCCGAGAAATTTTGAAAATTGCAATTCGTTCCTATATAACTACTTTTCACAAGTCAGGAGTGGTCGGAAAGGTGAACCCATCCGAAACATTTTCAATAGCATTCATCCTTGGGTCAGAACACGTCGCTATATCAAATTTCATCAAAATATTTCAAAAATTGCAACTCGTAGCTTGAACACAAATTTACACGAACACACCTCAGATGGACAGGCGGACTGGCTTAGATAAATTCACATTATGATTCTGAATTGATCGATTTAATAACAGGTGGGCCTATCTTAAGGCTTTCCGCGTGTTACACATGTCCGCGCTAACTTAATATACCCTGTACCTAGGGCATTTTATGAATGCAATAACTACAATCTAATTCACAAGATGACCAATTTTTTGGAAGTGAATCCACAAATTGCCAGGGAGACGGCAAATATGTATAATTTATGTAGGACAATCTTTTGATATATTTTATATTGGAGTAACGGCCCATTTTTACACGTAGCAATGCCCAAACTACTCTTTACGCTCCGAAAAGTGTCAGAATTTCCTTACTTTGCGCACAAGATTTGTCTTGCTATAATCACTTCCATCTTTATGTATATTTACAGGTATGTATATGTTACAGGTTTAAACATTAGTCGTTATTTCTCCGAATCTAACACTTAAATAAGCAGACGTGACAGTAAATGCCAAAGTAATCAATTGGAGAGGTTGTTAGCTTTTATTGCTTGATAAGTTGCAATGGAACACCATTACAATGATTTTTGTGGACACTTGTTAGCTATTTACCTATGGCAATTGATGATATTATTGCTATCAGATAAAGACGAAGTGTTGTATCGTTCTTTTCTATATTTGTGGTTTTCGAAAGTGTTCTCATTCTCATCTTTTCGGTTCGCGAAGGAAAGGATTTACTTCAGGTAAAACTTAAGAATTGTGGGTTTCCGGCATACAATTTATTAAAATTCGACCCGTTTAAGCTTATCTTAAAGCGCATTTGTTTTTTATCTGGCGTATGATCGTGCGTTAGACAACACGGCCAAATTTCCTTATGGATTTCTTTAGTGCATTGCATTGTACGGCATTGTTCCATTTCCCAGTTTTCTAATATCGGACATTGGCTAATTTTCTGTTGAGATTGAAAGAAATCGGCAATTCTACAAAGTTCAAAAAATTTTACCCGAGAAAGTTATCCAATTTGCCTTATAGAGGATGAATCTGAGATGATAACGTGTACTGTAATCCAAATGAAGATTACAATTACAATGAGGTTACCAACTTCCGGTAAGACAGTCATGTATGGAGCAGCCCAACTCAAGACGCCAAAAGAGAGTATAATGGGTTTTGAACGAAAACAGCGAGCCATCATCTACAATAAATGCCTTAGAAATTTTTTTCCTAATTTGAAGCACTAACTCTGGAGTGCGGAGTATACTTCCACACACAACACAACTACTTCTAATATTCTTTTTGATACTACCATTATTTCCGTTCTGACCATTAGCAGTAAAAATAATAACCCGAGCTGAAAGCTAAAGGAGACTTTGAACTTGAACATTGGCGCCTTGAAATAGGAGCATAGCCCTACAAGGCCTCTAACAAGGCCTGACGATTTCATTCAAAAGCGGCGGCTTAGATAACAGCAACGTTAAGATTGCCCCCCACACAAAAAACAAAATTATATGGAATAATCTAGGAATACATACAATTCTTTACCCAACTTGCCGTAGTACGTATTCTGCATCGTTGAAGTCTATTATTGAAGTCTATTCAATTAAAAAATGAATGTTAAAACTGACAATATTGATATGAATTAAAAAGATAATATAATAATAATGTCAATGAAGAAATCATTCAAGATAAATTCATAAACATATAAATGTTTAAGGAAAAGCAAATACCAGGAAAAAGTAATAATTAATAACAATAATGTTAATGCAAACTAAGTCAAAAGTATGCGACATAGACATAATAATGTGTATGTGAAGGCTAATTACGACACAAAAAACAAGTAAGGAAGTTTTATTCGGTGGGAGCCCAATCTCGTATATCCACCACTATGCTTGTGGCATTCTACTCCCCAAGTTCTTTTATTCGACACCCATATGGCTGGTATTATTGAGAAGAAAGTAATCGCGATGTCTACCACATTCATTTTAGAATTAACTCATTTTTAAGCAGCATTTGAAAAATGTACAAAGTACTATCAAACACTCTGTCTTGTTTGTGTTACGATAAATAAACATAAAACCTCAAAAAAAGGGAAAAAAGTTTAATTTAATCAATTGTAACTTTGTGTGGGCACCAAGATGTGTGCACAAACTTCCAATGTTTTTACAAATTTCAAGTCGATATCTTCATTTTTGCGACCAGGAGAGTGCCAACAATACATGCCATACAGACACACAGACGGGTAGACATGGCTCGCAAAGTCACGCTGATCAGGAATGTACACACTTTATATGGTGTCTGAAGCTTGCTTTTGGGTATTACATATATTATGAAGAACAACAAAATGTGTACACCGCCATCTTACTGTAGTGGGTATAAAAAAAGGAAGGGATAACGTTCAGGAGAATATTATATGAGTAAAGCTATGATAATAATATAGTAGAAATAATTCGTTTCATATCAACCTCATCATCTGACTACTTCGGAAGATAAATGTAGGCAAGTTGATACTATGTACCCTGTACTTAGAAAAGTAGATGAAAGACTAAAGAAATTTACCTTTTCCTAAATAAAACGAAATTGTACAATAATATACACAATGATTGTTAGATTTGAATAAATTCAATAGCGTACGGAAAACGGGAAATGTATATTGTATTGCACTGTATTGATAACGTAATTATCCCTGTTCGGTATACCATATTACTACTATATGTGCGAACAGCTTTCGGTGCTGATTTAAGAGGAAAGAAAATTCAATAACAATAGGTTATTCTTGGCGGATCGATTTACTTGATGTTGAACATATATGATGGACAAATGGACGTTTTCGCTATTCACGCTGGTTAAGGATGTATTTATTTCCGATTTTCATTTCTATAAACTACATACATTTCAAACGTTTTGAATATCTTATTCGATCTGACAAAAACTTTTTTGGTGGGTTCTTTTTTGTCGTACTTACCTTGAATAATGTTCTGTTTCGTCCCCAGAGTCATTTGAAATCATTAAATTATTCACCCTTCTGCCATCATCTAAGTGGTCAACATAAGCTAAAGGCAATATATTCGATATTGAGCTTGAAATATAATCCGGTTCTACTTTATGACTTATAACATCGCCATTTTCAATGCTTTGAGTGCTGGTATTTCGTAAGAATGCAAACGAAGAGAAAATATTTTTCCTGTTAGAGATGTTTCCGATCTTCGTTGTTGGTGAAGTCGGTGCCCACATTGTCATTGAAACAGATTGAAGTTTGTCCACATTACTGCTACCGCTCCTATCGGATTCAAGACCATCCATTAATGTTCTATCATCGCACATTGTGAAACTTTGAATCTTTCTTGTGCCAGCTGTTATTGTATTTGTTGAAGAAGGTGAAAGCCAGAGATTTTGTCGTTGTACCAAATCTTCCCGGCAGATAACGTCGTTTTCTTGCAATAAAATATTGATTTCCTTCGGTAAAGGGTTTGCCAAAAATTTTGCACGACGCACATCTGGAACACGAAAGACATATTAAACGCTATTTTTGCTCAGGGGTATTTGGATGGTATGAATACAAAGAAGGCTATGTTTAACTTAAAAAACATCTTCGTTTATTAAGCGCATCGCACATAAGATCTCAGATGAGTTTCTACGACAAATTTTTAATGATCGCATGTTTTGGCTTCGAAGTTGGAAGTTTTCAAAACCTAGAATTTAAAAAGGTAAACAGTGTTTCAGTACGTCAATTTGACCCTTTTGTCAGATGACGAATGAGAATCAAATGAAATTTTATCTATCAGAGACTACTTTGTAAAAAGTTATGGGTACGCAATTGTAACTAAAGGAAAGAAAATTTCGGGCAATTCACTTTTGTCAGAAACCGTTTCTATAACATACCACCTCCTTCACGGTTCAGTTGATGATGTAATTTTATTTTTATTCTTCATATATAGTGGAAAAATAATAGTCATTACAGTACATAATACAATAATTGCAGATCCGTTAATAACACGGGGCAGTATCTCCTTCCTTGATGCTCATTGTCTTAAGAGCAAATTGATGAAATGTTTGATGTCTATAGTAATAGCGTCAGCCCTTACTTACTTCCATGGGGTTGTGAATCTTACTCTCAATATAGCATGTTAGATGTGAGCTGCTCCTATTTTTTTTATATATAGTCCCATTTTTTACTACAGCAGCGCTACTTCGAAATTAAATTTAGTTTTCAATTTGGCCGTTGTTTCAGCCGGCACAAATGCTTTCTGAGTATGTAACTTGATATTCTGCCACTTCGGACCTTCCCACTATAACTTGTTTTGTGTGTCTCGCAACTATGTCTGCCTTGTTTTGGCTTGTCTCAACATATCTCTATTGTCTGTGGTAATTGTGAGTCTCGCTCGAATGGTCGGCAACGTATATTTTCGCCGAACGCTGACCTTTGAAGTAAGACTATCTTGTTTAATCACTGGATGATAAGGTAGACAGTAGGAATGCGTCGAATCTACTTCGTTAACGCACGCACAATATGGCCAAACTCAAGGTATCCTTGCAAAAATTGATAGTATCGACTTTTCAGCTACGGTTTTTGCTCTGGTTGTATTGTCACATTACGTATCCTCGTTATTGCATCCTTGCAGGATAGCTCCAAAGCGATATGTTTTGAACGGTAGTCTAACCTTGTATTTCCAGATTTTTTATTGATCTTGTGGTGGTTTTGCTGAGGTGTTCTTCATATTCCTTTTCTTCTTTCGTTAAGATTTGCTGAGAACATGTCTCTTCTTGTTCGGAGAACTTCTTTCACAATTGATTCTATGCGGATTATATCCTATCCAAGCAGCGACCCATATATATTCGCACTTAGGAATATGTCAGTCTTGCCAGGAATTTTTATTTGTTCTCTAGTATTTCTTTGATGGATAGACGCGCTTGCTCTCTTCCTATTTTCAGCAGTTGAACTACCCTTTCACTTATGAAAAGCCTACGCGATACGCAGTCCAGCAAAGCTCTCAATGGTATAAACACTCCATTAGATCTCTTCACCCATAATTAATTTGTAGTTACCTGAAACGTGTTTTGGTTGGCTGAACTATAAGTTTTGTATAACGTAACCTGAGGTTCTTTTCTGCGGTAACATATGGTACACCTTTACAAAATTTTTTCACCGCAAATTTGACGAATGTTTGCTAGCCACGTGCGAGGGACTCATTTGTTAGTGTCGGCATGCAATAACACTGATACATTCGATGTGGTTTTTGCAGACTGTACGTTGATTGCCTTTCTCAATTTTGGTAGCTTCTACTGTGTGTATGCCCAGCTCGATCGGCTTCCTGGTTGTCGCTGGTAATGTTTTCAAGATGGTGAAGCGCACTCATGCAAAAACTCTGCAAATTTGTTGAAGGTTGGTATCTCAGTTGTTGACCCAATACATTTCTGAAATTCTATGTTACTCTCACTGTCGAGTATGCTGCAGTATGAATACTACTAAACCTGGCTGATTTACATCAAGACTATTAATATTTGCTATGAACTCGGTAAATGCTTTATATCGACCGCATTGTTGGAGTTGGATATTTCAATGCCCCATGCCTTTTCATGGGGGTGAATTTCGGTGTTTTTAACCTTTCCAATTTGATGTCTTCATTATGGTTAATTTTGGCTAGAAGAGGTATACCGATTTAGGTTACATTGTGATGTTTTTTTGATATTCAGCAATGAACCCTTCATAGGATGAGTATGAGTCTCCCATTAAGTTTTCAATCTCGTCGTACTCTTCTAAGTACTTTTGAGATAGTTGAAGATCCTGTTTTATGGCTTCTTTGATTTGATGATGTGACTTCTTGCACAGCTTCCACAGATCTTGAAAGTATGCAACCGCCAGGCAAAATATTGTATGCTTTAGCGATTCTTGGAATTATTTTGAACAGACGATCATGCGGACATTTTTAAACAGATTTAGAATTTGATGGCGGTCATACATACTTTGGGGGGCGTCTCATGCTTCTTTTGACAAAGTGAATATACCCCTCATCCTTCTGCGATGAATATAAGGACCAACGTGTTTGGTTAGCGATTTTATTTATTCAACTAAAAAGAAACTTATAGCTAGAGTTTATGCAGCTTACTATTAATTCATAAAAATAA
The DNA here is from genome assembly GCA_000688715.1 of Glossina pallidipes. Taxonomy (NCBI): domain Eukaryota; kingdom Metazoa; phylum Arthropoda; class Insecta; order Diptera; family Glossinidae; genus Glossina; species Glossina pallidipes. The sequence goes on along the minus strand of KK500179.1, from coordinate 9,082 downwards.
ACAAAAAATCAATATACAGCAAGATAAATCAGTTGTTGGTCAGAGAACTTCGATTATGGGATGCTTACTAGCTATGAATTCAGTGCATATGACATCTGTGCGCAGGGCACTATAGAAGACCTTGAAAACATGACAATGAAGCTCTAAAGAATAATTAACAGTTGATCAATCTTTGAGAAACAAGCACTTAAATGTAGAAATTGAAGATTTAATAGCGAGAACTAATTAATACCAGTTCCTTCAAATAAAAAAGGCGGGACACTCATCTTAGCAATGCTTCTATAGTTCTTAACGAGATGTCTGTCTTCACATTTATAAAGTGGGATAAGGAAACTACTCTTCTAAGACAAAGAAAAAACACCTGCAGTTAGTTCCGATTTTACTAACAGCACCACTTGTCATATCAATAACTTTATTTCTGCGTATGATGTATTACAACGGTTATAGTGATTAAAGCCGTAGATCGTGTTGGCATGATGTCAGGTATTCTCAAATTATAAATACTTTAACGCGGCCAATGCTATCAGCTTTTCAATCCTACAGAATCCCCTACAGAAATCTGTGTGATATGTAAAATTAAATCTTAACATCGGGCTATCAAATCAAGTCTCCTTAAGACGCACGTCTGGTCTTTGCCGTAATTGAACTTTTAATCTTTCAAGCTTCATAGGACTCGCTATTTAAATTTAATATGTTCTCTACTTTCGTTTACGAAGCCTTTGCATGTTTACATCGGGTTAATCGTTAGCTCCTAGCTTGGATCTATAGCTGCGGCATGTGTGGAAGTTTTTTTCTTTTTCTTTTGTTTGTTTATAAATTAAAAATTATTATATCTTAAGAAATTGAACTCCTTATGTTCACCATAAGATTTACTTTGAAGATCTTACATCATTTCACCATAATTTTAAAAAAAAAAAGACCCTATGAAGTTTATGTATTCTTGATCAATATATTAAATTCTGAATTCATTTAAGTACGCGTGTTTTTCCGTCAGCGTAGCGTCCTTGGTAAACATTGTCTTGGTTGCAAATATTACAATACTGACATCCATTTTGGCAAAAACATCTCAAGTTCTGGCAAGCAAATCGGCATTTAAAATGAGGCCAAATCAACCAAATGGTTCGTCTACAGTGCAACATAAGCCAAGCGCAAGCGGTGTTCAAAAACAGCTTAAAAAGGCGACAAAACTGCTTTTTTTAAATAGAACAAGTTTTTTTTTTTTTTTTGCTTTCCATATCATTCTAATATTTATATAAATAGTTTCAGTAATATTAGACACTGATCTTAATATCAGTCTCTTGTAAAACGCTTCTTTCACGAGCGCCTTCCTATATATCACTCAATTGGAAAAAATTTAGGTTAAATAATTTGAGCCCCTTCATGTAATACTTACTAGAATTGTGCACTTCTGTGGCCGTTACGTCTCAGGTTTTTTCATCACAAATTTATTTCAATAACTTAGAGGGTGTGGGGATAAACAATAGTTTTAAGATTGTCGGTAATCCTATAAATGCATTTTTATATTGTAAGAAAGTTGGTATGCCTGAAGAAATTTGGCATACCTGAAAATAATGAATAAATTGGAGAAGTGAGAATCAAGTTTATTGCTGGTAATAAATTGTGTTCGGTTCACGTTTTTTTGCAGACTTTTGTTGCGCCACTATTTTGATAAACAACTGAATTATTGTTTCCACGAAGGTATATTTTTTGGTTTATGCATTACGTTGGTTAACACATCTTCAAACATATTGTTACGAAGATCGCGTTTCTAAGATACTGTTCGTATCACTAGATATTATTTTGATATTCTTTTCAAGAGAAATACACTTCAAAATTCTTTTAACTTCCAGTTTCTTTATTTATGATCTATTCTTTAAGGCTAGGATTATTTTCGACTCAAATGTTCTCGTACGAGTAAACTGCCTTCCGCAAAAGGTCTATTTATATAGATTTTGACAAGCATGTTACTACTACCTAACTTCGTGGCTTCATTTTAATCCGTTAATCTGCTTTCCTGCTAATCGTTTTACTCGGCCTGCAGCTGTATAACGCGCCGCGAATGTGCACCTGGGTTTATCCCTGTCAGGAACTGGATTTGGGATTTCCGTAACAATATTTTATTCAAAATGTATAAACATAACAATAGCTTTCCTTTAAATATCATGCTTCAATAATAGTTCAATTAACGGGAGCGCCACTATATATATTCCTGAAAAGAAGTATTTATTACATTGGCTTAATAAATACTTCAAACCTTCTAGGATATGTAGAAATAATTCATTAGTAAGATGATCTTTGAACAGATATGAGGCCCACAGTGATTCTGCATCTTTCGGTGAATTTGGCAAGAAATTAAAAAATTAAAACGACATTTTTGAAGTTTTTTATAAATTCAGCTATGGAATTGTATATATTTTGTCTTTTCCATCATTTGCATATCCAAAGTATAAACCGTGCAATTCTGTTTTTGACAGCGACAGCAAAAGATCCACTTTCGAACAAAAAATCATCGAGGCAAAAATGAAAATGAATAATTAAACATGAAAGGCTTTTTTTATCTTGTCGAGACTACATGAACAACATGAACAAAAACCAATGAAATTGTATTTGGTCCTCACCGAATCTTTTGCATGCATCACTCTTAAACTAAAAAAAAAAATAAAAGAAGGAAAAGAACTAAATTTTGCTACTCTACAATACTGAGTAGGCGTGGCTGGTTTTTTCTATTTTTAGAATAAAAGTGGAAATTTATCTGGTGTATGTATTATACTATATGAGTAACAAGCAAAGAACATTCAAAACTAAAGTGTCCACCGTTTTTGTTGCATAGACAAGGGGGCGTTTGGGCGTGTTCTTTGACGTGTTTGTGTCGTTTTCAATTTCTTTTGCAAATTTGTAGGCGATATCTTAATTTTTGCGAACAGGAGTATATTTTCTGCAGATACTTCAGAGTTAAGCAGACGGACAGGTGGACGGACGGACATGCTTAGGGGCATTGATACAATTTATACGAATGCTGGCGTTCACATGATCACATGGGCTTCCAATATTCCAGCATTCGTTGATATAAGTACTTTACTTTGTACATCTATTAACACTACGATTATGCCTCAACTAAGCACTTCAATTTTTTTTCGCCTCTTCTCGACTCTAACTAATAGGCCCTCCCGTCAGGAAAAACATTAGCTAGTCTTTGCCTTTTTTGTATATTAATTTCGGCGTATTGGCGTGTTTGTTGTAATATAGCTAGCTAGGGGACCATTTATAATGTTGCAATTTACGGAACAATTTTAGGATGAAGAAATTTTTTTTGGACAGCAACTAAGCCAAGAGGAAACCCCCGAAATTTCCACTAAACGATTAGATGTAATCTAAATCGCTGAAAATATTTTTAAAGGTCCATTTTACGAAATTTTGGTCATTGCGCTGTATGTTTTTTTTTTTGTTTTCAGTACAGCAACACATGAAATAGTTACCTACCATGAGATTGTCTTACAGCTATATGACAGGTGGGCTTTGGATGAGATAGTTCAATTTCTTCGTAACAATTTCGGTTGTTATTTGGAGCGTTCGTCACATATGAAGGGAAGCCGAATGGCTTTATATTCGGCACTTGTATGGTGTGGTATTTCATAACAGGTTGCGTCAAGCCGGTGCCGGTGGCAATAATTGGCACATAAAGTGTAGCGGTTTGTGTCGTATCCATTACAGTGTCTTTGCCCGAATTTCTGACACTGTTATTGGCAGCTACAGCTTCGAAGTTTGAATGTGTGTTTTGAATAAGTTGCTTTTTATCGGAGGCAACCAAAAAGTTATTTTGAATTAGTGTAGGTGAAACAGGAAAAGTCGATGATGTTAATAAATTCCTTAATGGTTCCGGTTGTGACGATTGTGTGGGTAAAAGTGGTGTTTGGTTTGCACCGGTCGAACTAGGTCCTCCTAAACAGCGGTTGGAGTAGATATGTTGCGCTGAAATCTTATTTGGCGGTACACGCACACCGGTAGAAGTCGTAGAAGACGATAGAGTAAATTTGTCGACATTTGCCTTGACATCGGTGTGTGGTTGCTTTTGGCAAAAAGGGTCAGTGGTTTTTTTGAAGCTGTCGCTAGGTAATTTATTAACTCGAAGTTGTCGATATTTAAAATAATCTGAAAATAGTGTAATAAAATAAATAAAGTAATTACTTTAAATAAGTAATCTTAAGATATGTGACCCTACGACTATAAGTATTAATGACCTTTTGTTTTCTGCGTTTCTGTGACTGCTGTTGTATTTATGATTTCCATTTGATTTTTACAATTATGAATCCTTGTGAAACAGGAATCCGCGTTGTATTCACAAATTTTACAGCTTATCTAAAAAGAAAATGGAATCAGAATCCTTGGAATCAGAATGTTGGAATCATTGTAATTTATTAACGAAAGTAAATGTATAAAAATTAATTTCACTAATTTTTCTCTTTTATTACTGCAGACAATTTCATAAAATCTGCAAGTTTTTAAACTATGAACACGGCATAGCCCTTCGACTTTGCGATTTATAGAACTATAATTTACATACAAACGACCGTAAATATTAAGTTTGAACATCGTCGTATTGAATATTTTAATTATAATTAAAAAAAAATAAATAAATTATCCATATTCTGATTTTATTGATTCATTATACGAAAAGAATATGAAAAGAATCTAAACGTACAAACAATATTTTCTTAAGTAAGTTTTTTTTTTTTTTACTAAGACAAAGTGCTTTTTAATTATTTTCTACAAAATATATATCAACACGTCGTTATAAGCAAATCAAGCAGATAACTTATTTCTTGTACACTTGTAAACGATATTGCATACGAAAGAGCTCCTTTTCTTCCGTATCTACTGAAGGAGTACACGAGGAAAGCGACCGAGCGAAACAAGCTCACAGGTATTGTTAGAATTGTTATAAAAGTATTGGAAACTCCGGGATTGCGTTAATTTAAAAAATGTATATATTTAAAAATGAAAATCCTAACGCTTGGCAATGTGAGCAGACGCAAATGTAATTAACTGGAAATTATTGAAAAATCAAATCTTACAACAAATATTATAATCCTTCTTTCTTAATTTAATCAAATGTTATCGAATTATTTGCAAAGGTATTATAATCAATACCTGTAAAATAACCAACACCTGTACATCATCTTAGAATTTATAGAGATAAATTATTATTTTGCGTTGGTGGAGGTTTTCTTCGTTTGCACCTCACTTTGAAAAATACTGTCATTTGTCGATGAAGGTGAAGGTTCACAATCGCATACTTTGACAAACAAGTCTTTCTACTATACACAAAATAAGCTATACTCTGAACAACAAACGCAAACAAAAGTTTTAATTTAATTAACAAAATTTTGTTGCATTTATTTATTTTTGCTTCTTAAATGGCAAGGATTACGATTCAATTTTATATAGCTATTTATGTTATATGTATATCTATATTTTTTCGGCATATCATGTACAAGACTTGAATTTTCATCTCACCACATTAAAAACATTAAGAAATAACTTCCCTTTTGTCGTGCGCCTTTCAATTGGAAGTCTAGAAAGCAAAAAACGTGAAATACATTTTTTAATGTCCGGTTAATTCTTCTTTATTTGCAGCTTATTTGATAAAATGAAGCTAGTACTTACAATTTACTTTGGTCAATAAACTTTTCGAATATGAAGGAGCAGCAAAATAAATAGTATTGTTGCGTTTTCAAAACCCAATTGCTGAGCTTCTAAACGAGATCATTTTAAACCTTACCTGCTTTTCATTAAAATAAATGAGTACATGAGTTCTTTAAAACTTTCGATTATTTTCAAACTGTATGCATTGTGAAGAATATGAAGCACATGCTTTATGTTGGAATTTTAACGTTGATCTTTTCTCCATATATGCGTACGTATATACACTATTTATTCTGTCAAAGCAGTCTGTTATTCATCGTACGGAAAGCAAAATTTCGAACCATTCAAACAGCTCCATATTGACAGCTAAATGTCTGGAGGTTGCCAGCTTTTCACGGAACAGAATATTTTTATAGTAAACGCCAAGAACAAATCTACGTTTCTCAAGAGACGGTAAAGGCAACAGAAGCAACCTATTTTCATAGGCGCGAAGGGAGGCAATCGGAGCCCAACCCAAATTCCTAAGGGCAAACAGCAAGAATTGCTTTTGAATAGATTCAGTTTAATCCACATAGCACCTATATGAAGGAGACCACACAACAGAGGCATACTCGAGTATAGGTCTCACCAAACACATGTACACCCTTTTGGTAATGTAAGGATCATCAGACTCTTTGGATCGCCTCTTTATAATACCAAGAATGGACCTAGCTTTGCTTAACGAGAGCTCAATGTGCAAGTTAAAACGCAAGCTGTTATCAAAGAGAACGCCTAAGTCTGTGAACGAATCGAAGTCCTCAAGCTTATGCGAATCTATGAAATACTGCATAATGATTGACTTTCTTCTTGAGAAAGAAAGCTTTTCACATTTATTTAGTATTAGTTTCAGAACATTCAAAGAGCACCATGCAACCAAATTATTTAAGTCATTTTGACGCTGATGTGATTGCTATTCGACAGAGAAGGAAGAAAACCGTTGCACATCATCAGTATACACTAAGATCTGGCTGGAATTAATCACCGATCGAAGATCGTTAATGTATAAACTAAATAAAATGGGACCTAAGTGACTGCCTTGAGGTGCGCCAGACGTCACGGGGAATTCATGCAAGGTGATGAAATTAAACAAAACCCTGAAGGATCTATTGTAGAGATAAGAGCTTAACCATTTCACTAAATAGAAAGGGAATCCAGAGGTTTCGAGTTTAAAGGTAAGTAAGCTATGGTTAACCAAATCAAACGCCTTGCTTAAATCAGTGTTTATTACATCTGTGCGAGAGCCACCAGAAAAAGCATTGAAAACGTGACAAGGAAACTCTAACAAATTGACGACCTTAAACCGCTCTTTACGAAAGCCATGTTGGAGTGGAGAAATATATGGTTTGATGGCAAAAGCCAGATGCTGAGTCACAACTCCCACAAACAATTTAGGTAAAACATTCAACTTAGCGATGCCTCTAAAATTCTCAAAGTAGTATCTATTTCCATATTTGTGAATTTTAGCCAGCACAAAAAGAAAATAAATGATTTGAAAGATTGATTAAAAATCATTGAAACAACACCACGTAGCTCAACAGGACATGATTTAAGTATACATCAAATCATAGAATCAAAGATATAGGTATAGAATCAAATCGGGTCCAAGCACATAACTATATCTGACACACCTAAAACTATTTAAAACGTAAGTTTCTGAAATGACCCAGTTAGGAATCAAAAGCGAGTTGGATATCGGATACGGATAGTGAGCAGGTAAATCGGAATTAGCAGTTGACAAATGTCGTCGGAAGTATTCAGTAAACAGATTTGAGGTTTCAATATCATCAACGGACTCAGAGCCATTAAAAGAAATATGCGATGGTTATGTGGAGATTTTTTTTGGAGTTTGCAAACTTGAAAAAATATTTACGATTAAGAAACAGTGAAGATTTCACTAACTGCCATAATATTGGTGGTTGAGGTGATTAAATTTATACATTGAAAAACACGGTAGCTCTGTCAAATGTTAAAGTGGGGACCATGCAACCGCAATTACCGCTATAACAATAAGCGACTTGTGGTAAATTGAATTGCCCCAACGCTGTGACTATATCAGTAGCTTTAAACTATTTGGTCTCGTCACAAATGAAGGCAGCATATTTCCGATAAAGAGATATATTCGCAGTTGCGGCGTAGGTTACGTTTAACTGTTTATTGGCAATTTTGGTGTGAATGGTAATAAATTCAACATCGGGAGGAGTAGGAAATTCAATTGAATATAACGGCACTCCAGCCGATATGGTAATTAAAACATCACCACCAAAGCGGTCCAATCGACCCTTTCTGGAAACTGGAAAGAAGTGTGAAAAAGTTACGAGGAATGTAAATCAGGTTTTAATCTACTTTCAGTGAAGGCCAAACTACATTTAGGAAAGTAGAGCGAATTTTTGAGTTTCGGCCTCCAACATTTCGGTAAATGAAAGTTACTGGGCCTGAAGAAATATTTAGTCTTTTGAGAGTGGAAGAGTTACCGAATTAGTATTACGGGGTCGATCTCGAGGAACGAATTCCTTAATTGAGAATCCAAATGGCCACAATGGTTTGTTTAGCAAAATTTCCATGTTTTTGTCGGAATTAATAATTGAAAAAACCAGATACGTCTAAGTTGATATGGAGTGAATTTGAGAATGCTTACATGCTTCAAACTGACGGATGGTATTTTTGCAGCCAGATAACTTTTTATGTTATCCTCAGAGCGGTCAGACGCCAGCGTTGACGCGAACATTGGCTGTGTGTAAAGAACTGGCGTCAGGAAGACGTCGTCATGAGTTTGGGAAAAAACAGATGGAGTGAGTGCATTTGGTTGTGTAGCTCGTGGGTCTTGCCCAGCATGGTGAGCCGCGGATACACCCAAACAGCTAGGAGCAGAGGCGGATTTATTATTCTTATTAATATTCTTTGGGAATGTAGCCAGAATAGTCTGAATGACAACGCTGGAGGTATATATACCCTTTTCACCTCAGCGTAGATAATACGAGAAGGGCTACCCGGCTTATTTGTAACTTCGCATGAAAAATACGTTCGCAAAGCCAACAAGTAATGAATCGCTCAGAATCGCTCGTTTTTGTTCGACATGATGCAAAGAAACGGTCCATGTCAAAAAGAAACAGACAAGAAAGAGATCGTGAAAAAAAGAACAAAAAAAAAATTTGTCACGTACACAAAAACGGTCTAACAAATTAGACGCAAACTTCACACTGTTAAAGGCGCAGTAAACAAAGAGCAAAGCAAGAGAGAAACTGTAAATACGCAAAAACAAGAAGGAGAATTATTGAAAAGAGCACCAAATTCTGACCCCAAAAGCCAAAATGAATATCACGACAAACAATTAATATGAACATTTTTATAGTTTTATAATTAATTAGATAGTAGTAGAGTTGCCAAATTGCAGTAAATAAAA
>KK500178.1:116002-174984 GCA_000688715.1 Glossina pallidipes | reverse complement strand
TAATCATACGTACTCGTACACTTAATACGTAATTATAAGTAGATGCAGAGAGAATAATTCACTGCATTGCAAAGACTGCGAAATCGATTTATTCTTCTAAGAAAAAAAAAAAAAAAAAAAACAAAATCTTGTCATCATAAGCGATTTTTGTGTAAAATCTCAGAAAAATGTGAAAAAAAACTTCCTATTATTTTTTACATTTCTTTCAATTGCCCATGATTTCCGCAAATAATCTTTAAACTTTTGTTTGGAATTTTAAAAAATCGTTTCTTTCAGGAACGTAATCACATATTAGGTAAGAAATGATTTAAAAAATCCAGGTAATAAAATTAAGCATTTATTTAAAAAAAAGTGGTATGTAAATTTTTGGCAACAATACGCATTTATAACTATAATTATTGTAAACTTAGGCAAATCGTAATGTATTTGTATTATTTATTAGTATAGGAATTTTCATATTATTTACGATCCTTCGCATCCTTCGCAAAGTTTGCGTATATTTTTAAAACTCCCCACAGCACCTTCCTTCACCGTGGCCTCCAACATTAGTCCATGTATTTTTTTGCGAAACAGGCTTCGTGGAACCCCGGTGGTTTTAAGTTTCTATCTCCTTTTCTAGAATACTAGATCTTCCTCTTTTATTCCTATCATACTTTTTATGAGAGCTTAATGTCTCGGCAAGTTCTGATCTATAATCGCTTAATGTAAGGTTTGATTTGTCTTTTTATACAAGATTCAAGAATTGATCACTGCCAATTGATCGATGCCATCTAATACATCCCGTTTTTTTTGACTCTATACCTACCTAAACAGCTGTCCATGAGGTTGCAATCTTTCGCTATTTTTGGACAGGCTGCGGAGATTTGTTTCTTTTGTTTTTTGTCATGTCTGTTGACAGTGTCGGCTGGCTCAGAACCTTCAGACTCCGCAATTTCTACCTCACACGAATGTCTAATCGGTTTTACCATTTTTATGGACTTTATTTTTTAGAAAATCGTTGTTTCATTAAAACTCAAGTCATCAAAAGAAGCTGAGTTCTTTCGTTATAAATAAAGGCGTGTTTATCGCATCGAGTAAACATGGATACCGAATTAATTAATTGTCCGTAGCCTATGAAAGAAAACAAAGTATTGCATGAAAAATGGATTAATCCATCAATGTAACCAACTAAAAATATACGCAAATATAAACGAACTGAACAACAACAACAACACACTTAGCAAATGAAAGACAAAAATACAAGCAAAAAAAAAAAGAGGAGATAAAGATTACCGATCCTATGATCGCTTCAACTTTTAACACCGGCCTTCCATAGGTATAAGGAAACCACTTCTCAGCATTTTTCTCGCTGCAGTGAACATGAAACTACCATCGCAATGCTTCTTATAATAAATATGATGATGGATGAGCAATACAACTCCCTGATCTATGTATTAGTTAGAGGAATGACTTTGTGGCCTTAAAGTCGCGTCACTTTGGGTAAGATTAACTCTATCAGGCCGCATGATAGCAAATGTCCGTATTAGTCCATAGGCAATTAAAATTTGAAAATGGGCTAAAGATATCGACGAAAATGGAGAAGTGAACATTTTACAACGAAGATGGAAAACTGAGAAAAAAATACTTGACTTCTTTTATTAATTTAAAAGGTTCAAAAGTAACCCGCCTGCAGCCTGTGCATTGTCCAATTAACTTGAAATTTCAAGTTGGTGAAGATTTTATGTACTCTAGGGTATGTTAAGTTCAATGCAATGCCCACAATGACCTGCGATCTTTTCATTGCCCACCTTTTATGATGTCCTTCGATTTAGAATCACTTTCTCGTCTGCTTGTCTGCCCGTCTTTCCGTCTATCTGTGTTGTTTTCTTGCGTTCAACCTACAAGTTGCAATTTGTAAAATATTCTAATGAAATTTGGTGCACTGACGTGTTTTGGCTCAAGGACGATCGATCGCTAATGAAAATAGATCGGCTTGGACTACATTTTCGATCACTTCTTAAATAAAATTTTATTTTGAAAAGGCATTATCTGAATAATTACATTAAGAGAAGTGGTGTAGGGTGTTTAATGTTGGACCGTGACGCACAATAGTGCTTTGAATTGTTTTTAGCTAATAATTTTAAATTCATAAATAAATAAATTCTGTTTTCATAATGAAGAAATCTTTAGCGAATATCAAGGAAACTCGCTTGCTTGCTGTTCGTAAGGATCTTCTAATAATCCATTGAAATCATAACTCTTTTGCTTTACAATTGTTGAGAAATTATCTTAATCATAAAATGTGAAAAAAAGAGTAAAGAAAAAAGATCAGTATGAGACGCTGTGGCATACACCACTGTGTGAGATCCCATTTAGTATTTTTTAATAAATGGAAATATCGTGCAATTATAATTGTCAGACGACGTTTGTTCGCGACGTCTCATACATAGTTTTGTATCTTAATGATGCCTGAATAATTTTATAACGATTACTGAGCTTTGTCATCATATTTAATTTCAACTGATAAGAAAAACTACTGCATACCAGACTATTTAGTTTGTGATGATTAGTTAGCTGAGACCACGTGAGGCGATCCTCGGACTGTTCTTTCGTATAACGTTACATCTTTTAAGCATCATTTTACGGCATGTTCAACCATTCCCATAAAAAGCACTTTATTACGTGTCAAACGTCAAAGGCACCTGCCTTTCGTATCTTGTAGGGGACTTGAAAAAATCCTTCGTTCATTATACTCATCAATTCACAATCACGTTCCCAATGAATTTAATTTGCTGTTTGTCAGTCTGTCTGTCCGTCCATTTGAGCTGTTGTTTATGCATTCCTGTACTCAACCTGCAGACTGCAAGTTTTAAAAGATTCTTGTGATATTTGCTACACTCTCTCTTGTTCTAACTGAAAGACGAACCTTAGTGAATTTAGTTGATACGGGATTATTTGCATCACTACTTCCCATACAGATCACCTTTTTTTGAGAAAGTGCAATTTTCAAAATTGCTTGACAAAAATCTGTAAACGGTAGTACCTTTGCAAATCACGTGTATTTGAAAAATGTTTATCGAAAAGGCCACTTTTTTTTCTGAAACCCCTACCATAGAAACTTTCCAACGAAAGATATGCCTTTATATGGGAAAGTTTTTAGTTTTTGATATTTGAAATGAAAATTTGTTTTTAATAGTGGTTTCACGTAAAAGTGAATTGTATAGAATTTGTAGAGCATAAGTCCATTGTGTGGGCTTCATCTCATCATATGAACGTGTTTTTGAAGAGTAAGCTTTTATATGGTAACGTCATTTGATTTTTAGAACTTTATAATAAAAAAAAGGGCAAAATAAAATCCTTACGAAGAAATTAAAAGGAAGGAAAGGAAGACTTTCTCCTTATAACGGAGACAGATAGGTAGACAAATTATAATTTTTCGTATTTTATCACAAAGATAAATGAGGGATTGCGTTAGGGGAGATTACATAGAGCATGAAAAAGTCGGCTTTGCCCGATGGTTTTTTTCTTATTTTTTTTTTGTTTCATTTTCCTTGCTCTCATATTCCTTAACGGGCAAATTAGAACGGTTTGAAAAGGTAGAGTAACTCGTTGCTTGATCCATGGTCTTTAAATTGCATTTAACTCAGCAGCACTTTTGCCTATCATTGAATGTTCAGGTGCTCGTGAAACTTACTGATTTGTGATTGGTTTTTGAGATAATTTTTGAATTCTTACTGATTTGTGATTGGTTTTTGAGATAATTTTTGAAATCCATGTTCATCATCTCGCTCCAGTCTTTTGTTATTACTTCAATTGCGTAGAGTATTATCGCTTACATTTCGGCGTTCATGCATCTTAGCAGACCAATTATGCGATACTTTATTATGGTTTTCAAGAGGATTTGAATCCTTATCAGTTAGGATATACGATAAAATTTTCCGACTGGATCGCATACGGGATAATAAATTTTATTATCGATATAAATGCACGATTTATTTGCAACTGACATGTTCTTCAACGAATTCTTGCAATTGTGTTCATTGTGTCGAGTGTTGAATAATTTTTGTATTTTGCATTTTATTTGTGTGGCAAATGCAATATTTACGAAAATTGTTTTTTTTTTTCTTTTTTTTTTTTGTTCAAAATTTATGAGAATTTTAAATTTATTTTCATTTTATATTAATTGCTAATTACGCTTACTATTATAATAGATAAATATATGGATATATTTGTACATAAATTTATTTGAAATGGAAAAAATAAATACATATACGAAAAACCCACATTTATATTTATACGCAATCATGCCGTTCATCTGCCTGGGCACACATACTGTGCTTGCTATAAGCTTGCATGTACATTTGTGGGTGTATATGTATTTCTAATTCTATTATTTATGTGTTATTATCTCTGCATTTCTATTAATTAAACTAAAAATTCATAAGTACATGAATACATACATGAATTCATAAAATAAATTGCTTATGTATGTAAATGTGATTTGGCTTTTTTTTTCTTTTTTTTTTTTGTTGTTATTTTTTCGATCTGTTTTTTTTTTTTGTTTTTCATATGCATCTAAGCATAAATGTGTATTTAGTTGTTTGTGGCACTAATTAGATTGGAAATAATTTCTTTTTTAGATTTTATTTAAAATTATAAAAGTGTACACGCAAGCACACAATCGTGTACACATTTATGACAATGGGCTTTAATTTAACGCCTGAAATATTATATTAAATAATAGAAAAAAAAAAACAAAAAACAAAAAACAAAAAATAAATGCGGTATAAATGTATATCAAATAAAATAATTTAATATTTTTGAGTTCTCGGTTCGATTAGACGAAATAAATGAAAATTAAAGTTATTCGGCAGACCAGGCAAACACAACGATATTTTGCTCTGAGGTATGGAATTCTTTTTTTTTTTACGGCATTATGTAAGCATTTACCGACCGACCATACAAACGAATAAAAGACATTTACAATTTCTTTTAATGCGTAATTATTTTTCCATGAGGTTTATGAACACTTCTCTGGTTAGAAGAGAAAAGAAAAAAAAAAAAAATTGCTCTGCATTATTATCATAAAGGGACAAATACACAAAAATGTTGCAAAGGAATTTTTATTTGGAACTTTTACTGCATATATTTATGGTCAGGTAAGTGTGGCTTCATTAAAAATGCCTCGCATCTATACACCGCTTAACATTCTGGATACAAGAGCGTATTTGTAGCGGCCTATGAATGATGATAAGCTAACGTTATAAAGTCTATACAATGGAATTAACGGCATCGAACGGATAATTGAGAAGAAAACCAGTCATATCAACTATATGTATCCGATATATCTATCTATACATTGGATGAAACAAAAAGTCTTATATAATGGGCGTGCCTTGCTGTACGACTTGTCTGGCACCTCCAAGCTTATCGTTGACGCGTATGCAATTTTCATTTGCTACCTTCGTTCTCTTGCTTTTACAAACTTATACTTAATGCTTTAATATGTAATAGATGTTAGGTTAATGTGCGTTTTGACCGTGTAATTTTATGTACGCTTGTACATCGCCGTGAAATAAGAGACTACTTATGATAAAATCAAAAAAAAAAAAAATTGTATTGCCGACAGAGGGACAGATGGACATGCTTAGGTGAGCTCCGCATTTGAAAGTGGCCAAGAATTTATATGCTTAATAAGGTTCTTGAAACTTGCTTCTGTGCGTTATAAAGGTTTTCAAAAAAAATATGAATTTATGAAATATTACAAAATTATGCAGACCCCCATTTTTTGCGAATGCATTGGAGCATCGCCCATAGAATATAGAGTTAACTTTTTGGACATTTAACTGCTGTAGTATATGAGTAATGAGCAAAAAACCAAAATTTTTCCTTTTGAAAAACACAGAGGTCCTTATTTTACGTACTACTCTACGTGTGTCCTTTGGTTAGCCTGCGTGCAAGACCTTGCTATGTTTCCGCCAAATTTGAAGACAATAGCTTCATTTTTGCGACCAGGAGAATGTTCACAACAGACATTACACAGGCGGGCAGATGGTCAGATGGGCAGATGGACAGACGGACATGCTTAAATCGGTTTGGAATTTGATATTGATCAAGAATATCTATACTTTGTGAGGTCTCTGATGCTTCCTTCTGGACGTGGCAAACGTTTCGACAAAATGATTATACCTGCGATTCTTCGGAGATATTGTATGGAAAGCAAATCTTGTTCGTTGATTGTTTCGTGCCCTTTGATCGAAACATATACCGTCCAAGTAGTGCATTAGCATTGGCTTAGAAAATTTGACGGAAAGTCTTCTTAGTCTGAAACAGTAATTTGTCGGTTATTCGTTAATTTTAAACGAGATCGTACTGATAGTTACTGAATCGCATTAATAAGAATTTGTTCATGATTTATATGATAATGGAAGAAACATGGGATCGTCACTACACTCTGGTGAAAGCAACGCGCAGCAATCGCCAACGCTTCAATGTTATGTGAAATACACATATTTTTTTATTCGTCCTACTAACTGCTAGAAGGAAGACCAATGACTAGGAAATATTATATCATACGTTTGGGTTTGATTGAAGGAGGAAGTTGTCAAAAACATTCCAAAATAGGGAATCCTGATAATGTGCCTTTTCACCAAGTCAATGATGCGTCGTACCATAGCTCGACGGTTAGAAAGGCTAAATTCCATGAATTGAAGTTCGAATTGCTGCTCTCTATCACTGCCCCCTAACGACGGTTATCTGATTGCAAATCACGAAAGGATTCCATGGGGAAAAGATTCGGACGAGATGTAGAGATCGTCGCAGAAACTGAAGCGTTTTAAGGGATCTCAGAAATCTTTGTATAAAAGAGAGGCAAAAACTTTTCATTGATCGTATCGCTCTTGAAGGAGACTATGTTGATAAAGCATTCCATTACATTCCAAGATTGTTATTTCATTATTATATTCCTTTAAGATTGAAATCTACGATTTCTTCAAATTGTATATCCCCCATGTCCCGTGTAAATGAACTTAAGTCAACTAAATACATTTTCTTATAGGCAGCAATGAAATCAAGCAAATTAAATGTAAGTGCATATGTGCATGCATAACTTGAATACCGCTCTTTCTTAGATGTTTAGATCTAAGCATAAGATTTATTTAATTTTTATAAGCAAATGAAAGATGATTGGAATTAGGCTTTTTTTAAACCAATTATTGTGAATGTATTAAAGAAATTCCTTTTCAAGCCGACTTAAAAGGTAATCTCTGATGCTTGAAGTGAACGAGAAAAGAAAGAAAATTTAATTTAATAAACCCTTAAGAAGACGATGTTGTTTGATTGCATTAAAAATTTATAAGTTTTCATGTTTGAAAAAATATTCAGTTAATTAAATTATATTTTACGTTATGTATTACGTGTTAATTAAGCACATGATCTAAGTAATCATTATAAAGATATGCCGTTAGAAGGAATAAACAACGCGTATAACTAATTAATCCTTGCATGTAAGCATTAAAAAATTTTCATTAGTACATACTCTACGCTTTGTTTTTAAGTGAGAATGAAAATTCATAAAATTTATTAAAATGCTTTCCTAGTGATGAACCAGCCTAATGACAAGTGTAGATTTCATTAACACATGCGGTCGCCAAGGGATTTAACAGATGACACGTACCAACCAAACACCTTAAAAACTTAATAATGAACATACGCACACACACACAAACACATGTTTATATATGTTTATATATATGTGTGTGTATATAAAACTCCATTCTGTTTCTCTCTTGCCTCCTTTTCACTTTTCCTTTCATTTTCCCTCATCATTTCGCCGCAGTTCTTATGGATAATTTAGATCTCTGGCTGAGCTTTGCTCGTTGTACAAAAAGACTTACAAGTAGTTTTGACAAACTTGTTAAGTATAAAGGGCTCATATAACATATTTGTAATTGGGTAAGAAAGAACTTTTAGTAAACACAAAATACACATACGTACATACATACATACGTAAGAAATAAATTAAAAACATTTTTGGAAAATTTTCAACACAAAAAAACAGTCTCAAGTGGTTACTAAGTACAGTATCGTACTGCACAGTAACAAAAAACAGCACAACTTCATCTATATAAATAATATACAAGCAAAAGTTGGATATAGAGTTATATATACATATACATATATATATATATGTATGTACACAGTAACAGGAACATACGTGGAATATCTTATAATAAATATATCTTTGTTTGAATTATCTGCGAAAGGCGCATGAATGAATGAATGAATGAATGACTGAATGAATGAATGAATGAATGAATGAAAAAGGGTTTCGTGCTTACAGACAAACTTATATATAATACATACATTTGAGTGAATGGATAATAATTCAAGGTACGAGTTAGTCTTTGCTTTTTGTTTCTGTTTTTTTTTTTTTTTTTTGCTTCTTTCCTTTCTCCTTTTTCTTTCTTTCTTTGCTGTTGAAGAGTTGAAAGTGAAAATTTTATAAAAGAGAAAGTAATGTGTAGAATTTTTAATTAGGCTTTTTATTGTTTTACCAACACTCGATCTCGTTTGTAATATAATATCTTCGGTTTTTGGCATAAGAAAACTCATACTATGCCCCAGGCACTTGCTGAATGCCGAACATTTAAGCGTACATAACTAATAATAATACTAACTGTAGCGATGAACCTTCGCAACGAACAAGTTGAAGATGATGATAAATTTGAAAGCTAATTTTAAGTTTCCAGTGCCTGGCAATCATAAATGTAGGAGGTAGGAGGCAGTTTATTTCTTATATGCATGTACTGCAGGTATCCGTGTACGCTTGTATGCGTATCTTTATGTGCATGTAGCTTCTGATGGAAACAATTTTTGCTTTCTTCTTCATTTATAATGCGCAACATTTTTCATAGAAATTTCTTCTCTTTTTTTCAATCCCTTATCGCATAATAACAAAAGTTTACTGTTTCAGTCGTTAGGTTTGTAACACTGGGAATAAACGTTTTATAGGAATCGCGTTCTGCACTAGATTCCGCATAGACGCAAGATTTATTCCAAATAATATAAGTGGACATAAAAAGATACAAGTCAATGCTCGGCCTACCTTATAAAGATCCATTTCGAAATGAGTGTAAAATGGGGAAAAGCTTGAAATTGTGTAAGTGAATCCAAAAAAAAAAAAAAATTTTCTATTGAGTTTGAAAAGATTTTGTTAATTTTTGTTAACCGCTACCTCGGTTATGATATTTGATTGGAAGATAAATCGAAAATCTTTTTTTTCTTAATTCATATCATTGCATATATATATGTAGTCACTTTGTAGGTAAATGTACAAACTGAAAGACAACAATACTCGCTTATCCTGTGTTCTTAGTATACCTATGTGGTTTTCGGATTTTCGTAATTTTCGAACTTACTCTTTGGATATTTATCGATCTTTTCAAAGAAGTTTTCAGTTGATAAACGAGATCTTTTGACAGAGAGAAAGAGAGAGAGAGACAGAGAGAGAGAGAGAGAGAGAGAGAGAGAGAGAGAGAGAGAGAGAGAAAGGGAGAGTGTGTGCGTGTGTGTGTGTGTGAGAGAGAGAGAGAAAGAGAGAGATACAGTTGGGCGAATGGAAAGACAAAGATCCAAGTCGATTCGATATGATAAAGTCGTCCAATCAATATATCTATGCGATGTACACATCAAATATATTTCCTGTGATAAACGGGAAAGAGATGGCATTTCATTCAATGGGATCTTTTCGTAGTCAATACATTACCCGTTGGTCTGTGCATTTCGGAAATTGTTTTTGCTCAGTCTTGTAATAAACGAACTGATAACACGTTTTTCTAATACATTTCCACGAAGCATAAAAGCCAAAATTCAAATCACTGCCAAGAGGAAAGAACATTTATTTATACAGCGATGAGTGCTTGTAAGTCGTCATTTAAGATCACATTAGCTTTCTTAGTTGCTTTAATATAAAAATTGGAAAATTGGATTAATTAAACATTTTTTTAGTTCAAGAACGCGGAACTGAATGGTATTTTAATTAAATTGATGCCGTTGTTAAAACTTTAAACAAATTTTGTATTGAAAATTTTTTTTTCTTTTTTTTGTATTTTTTTTTTTTTTTTTTTTTTTTTTTTTTTTTTTTTTTTTTTTTTGATAAATTCATTCATTGGATTTCACATGAGTGCTTAATTTTTGTGGTTTCCTTTTGTAGTGATGTCCTTTCGTTTCTCTTTATCTATATATTGTAAATACCTACGTTCGTATGGGAGGGTTCAAATGCGCATATATTTGTAAAACATTTTTCTAGATTTTTAACTTTAAATTTGTTGCCATTTGTTCCATTTCGTTTCGCTTAATGCTTTTAGTTTTTGCTGCCTTTTGTCCACACAAAATGCTGCTTATATTGTTCTATACACACATATATGTATATATATATATATATATATAGAGAGAGAGAGAGAGTGTTAGAGTTAGCAAGTAGTGTTGTGTATATATACTGTTAGTTTATCATTGTATTTGATTCAACTTAATTGGTTGCCACAATGTGCTGAGCAAATTGAGCAGAAAATTACTTCCCGTAGGTGTTATAAACTCCATGCGACAGTCGTGAACATTTTGTGTTCCTTAAAAGAATGCTTATATCATGCTTATATGCTTACATAGAAGAGGCAAAAATTTATTTATTTTTTTTATTTATTTAATGTTTTTTGCTTTTTATTCAAATTCAAAATTATAGTTTTTTCCCCCTTTGCAGATTAGCTAGTGTTCTTTATGATAACTGCTTAAGTGCTAAGTTTCTTGATCAATTTCTTCACCAACTTTTAATTAACCCGAAGAAATATGAGGGAAACAAAAGATTTTTCTAAGTAAAAGATGAAAATTATTTGATATTTGGAATAGAGTTATCAGTGGATCTAGATTTAAAAGTCTCATATTAATTTGTGCATTTTCTTAAGCTTCATCGAGTAAACAATCACTCAGGGGACGTGCCCTATTCGTGTAGTACAGTGACTGTCAGAGAGAGGAGATAGAGGGAGGTGGCGGCCACAGCTTAGTGGCTGTTTGTGCCTGATTGACAAGTGTTATGCTTCTACCGACTAAGCAGGACAGCATGACAGCTACGGTCAAAGAGAACTCTGTCGCGCTTAAGACTGCAGCCGGCGAACACTGACTTGGCAGTCGTGACTCTTACCTACTCATCCATCTACTCAGGCGGATTAGTGAGTTGTGTGCAAAAGTTAACTTTTCAATCAAGACGAAGGCACTCAAGTCCAATTAACTTATCGTAAACCATTTATGCATTACATACTGGAGCGTTTATAAAGTATTGTAGAAAAAGTTCGAAAAAAAATAACTACAATGTTTGAAGTTATGGCGCGCGTCGTTTTGAGAAATCATGTTTCGGGAGAAACGCCTGTAACGCATTTGTCCGGGATTCTAAGAAATGTACAGGTCTTTGGCTTCTGAAAGCATATAGGATAGCCCAATACGTATGTAGTATGCCCCAAAGTACGCAATCATAGACGTTTTAATATTCCATTTGTTAAAAGGAGAATTTTCTAATGAGTTGTTAAGATTAATTTCTAAGACATATATAGACATTCCATTTGTCTTGAGGTAATAGGTTGTTGTAATCGGTCTACGAACTCGGATTTAATGGCTAAATACATTGTAGGAAGGTTCATAAAAGCTCAGAAAGTAAGCAAAACTCTCTCTCTCTCTCTTTCTCTCTCACTTCTACCTTTCGCCTGTTCTTGGAAAACAGAGAAAGAGGACACAGAGCCTACACTTTAACGAACTTCAATCCAGAAAAAAAATGTATATAAACGTAAAACAGGAGACCATTGGAATGTCACCGATAAACTTTTGTTTCGTCGCTAGTGCTTTATAATTATTCTGGCGAATGTAAGGGGTGGTGTGTACGTATCAATTGGGCACTTACCTGACGCCAAGGGAAACGGATGCCTTTTACATTGCATTAACGTCGATCAGGCCTATGCCTGTAGGGTGTACTGCTCGGTACTGCTTTCTCGCGACTTGTGCTCCTTTTTCAGGTTCTATTGATTTTATTCCTTCTATACTGTGTTTTTTATACGTGTAGTACAAAACGTGAGAGGGAACTTGCGAAGAATTCAAGGGCAAGGGTAGTGCGTAGTGCTAAAAAGAAAAAAAATGTGCTAAATTTTCCTTACGAAAATCTCAGAACTTCTTCTTAGTTTTTCCGTCTTTCTTATTGTTTTTTCTTTCTCTTTTCTTTCTCTTTGTACACTTTGATAAGACTTTAGGCTATCAAATGTAACTTTTCGTCAATAAAAGTCAATAATTACTTAATAATTTTTTTTTTTTTTTTGGTTTATTTCTTTATTTACTTATGTTTTCTGTTTCCATGTTTATCATTTTTTACATTATATGTAAGTTACAATGAAGTTTTTTGTTTTTGGAATTCTTTTCCGATTGTTTTATTTTTGTAGATCTTTCACATTTCTATTTCATTATTATTTTATTATTTAATTCATTTTATTAATTTTGTTATTATATCTCGGTATACTACACATAAATAATAAATAGTCATTAATAATTTTTCGCTTTGTTAGTGTAAAAATGCTTTCTGATGAATTACATTAATTTCTCTTCAGGATACTTTTAGTCCTACCCACCACCCAAAACAGATCTAAAATTGTTCGCGTATTTATTCAATGCGAATTAAATTTAAAAGGTTCCCCTAAGTGTTTTCGCGGCTTCTTTGCTCCATTGGAAATCCATAAATAATCTAAAACAGAGACTTAAATACGAAGTTAGGAAAAGCTTTGAGAGACAAAGATGCTAGAGAGTGTCGCCCCTGCCCACCCACCACATGAAAAGGTTCCAGATCGCATTGTGTTTGACGGCCTTGAATAGTTCATAGTTTCGGAATATGGTCAAATCGTATAAACGAACATTCTGATACATGTTCACCTGCGTTCTAGTCGGTACTTATTTTATTTCTACCAAGATTACCATAAAGGGGATCTTTTCAAAGGCGGACTTCAACTTCCTCTGCTACTTTTGAGTGCGTATCGCAATGTTTGTCTGACGATTCTTTCTATGGTCTATCGATTTAGCGACATCATCAAATTTCTGATAATGCGTTAGCGATAATTAACAATCATTATAATCATCTCGCTAAGTAAGTAACTGAATGTTTTATAGAAAAATCCGCTGCAAGGAATTATAAATTTCTCGTGCTTGTGCGGCGCGAATGTATCGTACAGTAAGCGAGGAATTATGCATTTCTTACTAAATAATAAAATATTTTATGGCAAAAGTTTGGATAGCTGCGGGTAGGGGAACGTATTGAACTAAAAAGAAAACGACACGTTTCTTATAATCAATTCGTGTTTAACGTAGAAGACCTAATAATATCGAAGAACTTGTCAGTCACCAAACTCGTTTTCGGCTCAATGGCTTAAATGAAAGGCAAATTTGCCGAATTCGATCAATCCAGAAATTCGAAGTTTTATGTTTGACATAACCTTACGACATAACCTAGACTACGCATGAATGCGAAGTCTAGGGTCGCAGCTCACCGACATAGGGTTTCGGGAGAACTAAAATTTGATGGGAAACATTGGTAATAATAATAATAATAATAATAATGATAATAATAATAATAATAATAACAATAACGATAATACTAATGACGACCATTAGCTGAAGCTCTTACTCACTTTATTGAACGTCACCATACCGAAATGTCATTAGCGCCCTAATCAACTAATCAAGCATTCAACCAGTAGCTGTACTCTGAGTAACGTCGTGGCGGGAGCACAACTCAAAGAGCACTTTATCGTTGATGGTTTACGTGGCTTAACAATTTTACTTTATAGTAAAGTCAAATGTTAAAGTATTTTATTGTGGGTGTGTGGCAGTCCTTCGGAATATCGAAAATTGATATAAAGTCATAAAAATTATAATAAGAAAGCACATTGTTCTCGCTTGTGATTAGTGACCGGTCACAATCTTTTAATCTTTTGATATATACTTGATATGGGCGGGTGGTGGATATCCAAAATTCGCCCTAAGACGAATGTGGCTTTAGTTCACTTTTTCACCAATTTTATGTCTTGCTTTCTTCTTTTTTTAATTGTTTCATTTTTTATATTTTATTTATTTATTTATTTTTTTATTTATTTATTCATTAATTTTTTTTTTATTTTTTCTTTTTTTTTACTATAAGATTATTTAGGATTATGTTGTTGGGTATGTTATCCTATTATGGATGCACCGTGAAATGAATGCTGATGGGAAGTAAGTAAAAGTAAACGAGACTATGCACAAGTACGTTAACTATTATTTTAAGGTTTAAATGTTTGTGTTTTTATTTTTTTATTTTTTATATTTTGTTTTTTTCTTTTTTTTTCTCTTTTTTGTTTGTATGAATGAAATCAGTTTGAAAAATTTCATCATATACAAGAAATTGCCACTAAGTGTATTTAAATACTGATTATATTAAATATATATTTTTTTTTATTTATTTATTTTTTTTTTTTTTTTGATAACAAAATTGCACATATAGAAATTTATTTATTTTAATAGTTATTTACAAGAGATTTACAAAAATTATATAATAATGTACAAAATTTTAAAGAAAGAAACATAATCTTTGGTTTAGGAACTTAGATGCGCTCTCTATGTGTGTAGGATGTGTAAGGTTTTTTTTCATTTTAATTTTTTTTTTTTTTATTTTTTTTATTGTTTTCTTATTTAACATTTATCAACACTTATTTAGAAGAAATTGAGTTTTATGCTTTCGTTTACACTTTCAATAAATTAACTACGAGTTTCGATTTCCAATAATTTTACTAAATTTTCCTTTGATAAAAAAAGTTTACATTTATTTACAAAAGTTTTATTTACACTGCTTGCAAACGAGTGTCACTCGTGTGTCACGAATATTTTTTTATATATTTTATATATATATATACATACATATATGTCTATACATATGTATATATATATATATATATATATGTATATATGTTAGAGTCATTTCATCCTCATTATTCCCTTTTACTTCATTTGAGACGCTTTCCATCCTGTAATTATTCAGTAAAGTGCTTGCTCTCTGTTTCCTCAGGAGTGATAGTAGCCTCTGAGGCTTCTGTCTTATAAGACTAGAGGACAGCCGAGCCGCACCATAACACCTGACCTCAATATGGTCGCCAAACACTGCCCCCATTATCAGTTGGATTGTGATGACCGCGATGTACGGCCAAAGCAGCTACTTGCCTATTAGTGTTGCCATCCTCAATGTTACGTACGGAAGCACCACAATTACCCAATAAAGTGAGATCGCCGTGATGTGTCACCCCACCGCCGGACATAATGTTATGCTGTTGCCTAACACCGACGTTACTAATGTGATCCATAACACTCTGCAGTTCGCCGTGTACCGTAGAATTTGGCGATGTGTGCGAGGGTAAAGCGTGTGAATGAAAACTGTGTGACTGATTGGCGGCAGTATACAGTTGGGAGTACAGTAAGCTCGCTGGCAAAACAGGATATAAAGAACCATTACATCCAGCTCCAGTCGCCCCGGCATGACCGCCACTTACGCCTCCTACCCCAGCTCCCGCACCACTTCCATAGGCTGCCGCAGCGTTCTGTGTTTGATTAACGATACCGCTGAAGTTTTGATTTGCACCCACTAAAGAGTTGTTATTAGCCGATCCTGTCGACCCAGCACCATTACTATTACCTGTACCGTTAGTGGCACTGTTGCCATTAGTGCCACCCAAATTTGGTGTATTGGTAGATAGTAAATCCTCTTGTACCGGCGATTCGGCCTGTGATGAATCACTCAAACTACGCGGACCGGTTTGACTTGAGTGCACATTGTAATCATTGTTCGAGTTGGTGTGATAGCGTGGTACTAATATAGAATTTGTACCTGCTCCAGTACTGCCACCATTTACCGTTGATGAAATTGACGTTTGTCCACTAGAACCGAGCAAACTGTGATGTGTCATTTGGCCCGTGGTTGAGCCCACCAGATTACTTAAATGCTGATCTAAATCCGTAGCCGTTGAATCCGGTAACACTATTTAAAGTGTTATTTGGAATAGAAAAATTCCTAATAAGAAATTAATTTTATTTATTACTTACTCGGTACGCAATCTCTTTGTGAGCTACCACCACCGGTAAAATCTTGATTGTTAGTTTGATCATTGGAGGAACAAGTGAAGCCCAAAGCAGGATTATTAAATTGAGCCGAAGTTGGGGTAGTGCACGAGGATAAACCGCTACCAGCCAAATATGGTGAATAAGCGCTAGCTGAACCATAACCCCAATGAGTATTACCGGCACCTAAACCAAATTGTGACACATCTGCATGCGTTATATGTGAAGGATAATATAATTTTTATTGTAGCTAAAATTCTAGAATATCCACCACCACGATTTTTGTCGATTCAGAAAACATTTCGTTTGTTGGTTAAGTTATTCATTTTTTCATATCAGAAAATTTATCTGAAAAAACGTACCAAGGTTGCCCAATACACCATTCACGTTGCTTCCTACTTATTTTGCATTTATTTCAGAGCAACATTATCAATGAGTCGAAGTGATTTCTGTACCCAATCTCAAGTTCTGCTTATCATCAGATATCAACGCTTGGGCTTAGAGAATAAAAGTTTGCATTGCGAAAATAAATTCACTACGTTTCATAACTTAATTCGGGACAATTTCTATTTCCCAAAGTCATACAAAGCTTAGCCGACCATACAAAGAGCAGTAGTGCTAGTCTGGCAAGAATCAAGCGGGACTGTTTACGAAACAAGCGATCGCAATAATCTCAAGGAGCTAAATACATAATAGCTAAGAATCTGCCTCAAAACCATCTATGTGATCTGACTATTATCTGCGAGTCGTTCTCGATCTTGTGCATTACTTTTTTTTTTTCAAATATTGATAAGCCGGCAGCAGGAAAGTAATAGGACGGAAGTACTAAGAAAGTAGATGATTGATGACGACCACATTTATGAACATATGCTCGAAGTCCTCTAAGGTTATGGTGAGTATTTGAAACGATTTGTACATCGCGCCAAAAAAAGAAAGCATGGACAAATGTTTTCTTGACAAGAACCTAATCTTTCATATCCACCACGTTTGTGTTACAAAAAAGCAGCGTGCAAAAGCAATGTACAAATACTTTTCATAAATTTTATGTACCGCCTGTGGAGATGAACAGTTTTTTGTAGGCGCTTAGACTCATGGATTATATGTTTATTACTATCACCCAAAGATGCAGCTCCGCAAACGTGCAAACATTTGCAACACTCAAAAGCAACCCTACGAAATATATATATATATATACATATATATATATGCTTGACCAGTCTTAAATTCTGACTCGAACGAGGAATGTCCATCTGTCTGTTTCTGAAAACATTTGTGGGAAACATTCGCCTTTGCATTACTACTACTACTCTGCAACAAATACGTACAGCGGATAGACCAAACAATCTAAACCCTACACAATAAAATATTCTTTTGTGTCATGTCGGCAGCACTGCTTCCGGCTAAATAATGGGCCGTGTATGTATTGCACAGCATAGAAGCGATCAACGAAATATATGATCTCTCAGACTTCAAAAGATGGCATATTTTTGGTGGTCGTATTGCGAGACGGATTAAAGCTGTTGGTAACTATTCAGACACTCTACGAATCTAGAAACTGATGGCCGAGTGTCTTATTAAAATATGCATTTTTTATATACGTCAGATGTTCATATTGGTTTCGTCATCTCTCGTATTTTCTATCGATGACTATACAGTGAGTGCATAAAAATGCAATATATTGACCATATCCGTCCAAGCTGATAGATTGTCAAAAGTTCGTTTTTTTTTGGTTTTTTTTTTTTAGTTTTTTTTACAATAAAGATTGTGGGTCTCAAAGATTCGCTCAAAGACGTATATCATTTCCTTACTTGCCATTTTGAAGCGATAATCCCCAATTTTGTTTTTCTTTTTGATCGTCTTAAACAAACAAAGGTTGTCTGGAAGATCAAATTCTTGATGTGGTTAAAAAGGTCAAATTATGGATTGAAATAACTTAGAACCGTTATTACCGAGATTACTTATAATATTCATCGCGTTTCACTAATAACGCGTTGCACTCATTCCTCGCCCTTTTCTTTTCGAATTGATGGATGATGACATTTTTAGATATCGCTTTGTATCATCACTCTCTGATGAAGTCGACACCATAATTTCATACCCACCACCAAGGGATGGACATACTTTGATATTGTCACAATATTGAAAATGTCCAGAAGGTGCCTTCGGAGGCCCCATAAAGCACATCAAATTACGAATTGAATTCGTTTATGTAACCTATGCCTTATGATAAACATTTTTCTTATCAATATCGTAATTTCAAGTTGGGAAAAATATTAGTAGTTTTTACGAACAGGTTGACATCGAAAATCGGTCCACAATTAAATGTAAACTGAGAGCCGGGGGAAATGAAAATGTTTAGTTCTTTGGATGATCCTACAGTGTCAATATCAATTATATGCACCTAATTGTGTGTGAGTGTTTTCTGCACCCCTTTTTTTTTCTTTGAGAAGAAGGTGACGGGTATAAAGGCTTGTATAAAGGGTTGTACGTGCTTCACCGGGTCTTGCACAATATGTAAAAGATCTTTGGTTGTATTGTGAAAGGATCTATACTCGATATATATATGTATATATATATATTTTTCTGTTTTGCACAAGGGAACCTGCGTCCTAATTTTCCTTTTAAAAGATTGCAAAAGTGAAAGCTCAATGACATGCAATCGTACGTAAACTGTTTGTTCGAATATAGCGACCAGTCTTTTGTAAATAAACTCGAGAAACGGCTACCGAAAAGTTCGTGCTCAGAAAGTGGTTTTATTCTTTCTTCTTTAACGGATGATATTCCTGATGACTGATAGGCGTTTATGAAACGAAACTCATGTAAAAAAGTGAAAAATTCTTTCTTGCAATTAAATTTCGATTAGCTTTGGTTTTCAGCCGCCGTGAGTTGTATTCTATTTTGTTCATCATGTTTTACAACAAGCGGAGTGTGTGTTTTAGTGCAATATTAATCGGGCATAAGTAATAGAGAGAATTGTCGTCTTACAAAATACCGCGTGATCACAGTAGCATTGCAAAGACAAAGAAAGGCTTGAATTGATTGATGATTTGCTTCTAGAAATAATTTTTAATAATAACTTTTGATCTTTTTCTGATCTGATGTTTGTATTCATTGTAAACGTTTCACGGCACTTCTCTTTCTTATTCGACTCTTTTAGTTAAAGGAGTTTCTTTTTTTTATTAAGAAGTTTCGTATTCACTCTTTCAAAATCTTGTAACCTGCGGTTTATCGTATTCGTGTGGTGACTATTCTCAATTCGGTCTTAGCCGAATATAAGATTTACTTATACGTATATCACGAGATGAAAGGTTAGTGCATACATATACGAAATGCATATGAATGAATGAATAGTTTCTTGGAAAATTTTCGCTTTTCTCTATGGCTTATGATTAATTAAATATTTTTATAAAATATAAAAATGAAAATCAAAATTTATTCACAAACATATATTTATAATGACGTTTAAATATTTTATTAAGCCGTCCCGTGCGACTTAATTACACGAACATGTATGTATATGTATATGTATGTATATGTATGTATATGTATATGAATATATATATGAGATAAGTAAAAGTTATATATATTTTATTAATTTCACATTTTTAAATGACAACCGTGCAATGAAAGTGTATGAACATATGCATACGCATATATCGTGTAGTGGTGCAGTCGTGCAGTCGATACATGCAAGCGTTATAATCAACACATACCCATCATAGCGATAAACGTAAATTTTGCAATAACAACAACAACATGTTTATGTAAAAATGTATGAATGTAAAAATCACAACATTTAACAAAATATGGCTAAAAATGCATCAACACACACACATGCATTTTAGTTAAACGTAGAATACGCACGCTGCCATTTATTG
Source organism: Glossina pallidipes (assembly GCA_000688715.1). Taxonomy (NCBI): domain Eukaryota; kingdom Metazoa; phylum Arthropoda; class Insecta; order Diptera; family Glossinidae; genus Glossina; species Glossina pallidipes. The sequence goes on along the minus strand of KK500178.1, from coordinate 154,966 downwards.
TATGCCATTCATACTCTTACGCATATAGATTGCGAACACTCGTATACGTGTACATGATATAGACATAACAAAATGCCCGGTTTTGTTTTGTTACGTTGTGTTACGGTGTGCTATGTTACGAAGTGTTGTGTTGTGTTGTGTTGTGTTGTGTTGGTAAAAAAAACCACATAATTAAAGGAGGTAGAAATGTTTAAGCCAATAGCATTAATAAAGCCGCCACAAAATCAATATTCGCCATTTAAAGAGTACCGCGCGCTTATAAAAACTAATTAATAATTTCCGAATGGTCTATTAATTAAGCCTAATTATTATATATATAAAATATATACAATCTGATAAACATGCATAACATATTTATGTACAGCGACAATATTACACAGATTTATCCAATATGCATACATATATATATATATATATATCTGTATATATCTGTATATATATATATATATATATGCATTATATATGTGTGTATATATTTATAAACATATATATGCATGTATCAACATCAACGGTAACATGAAAATTTTAAAACATTTTTATCATCATATTCAGTTTATGTAAGGCATCGTCGCCTGTTGGATGGTTAGAGTCCGATGCACACACGTTTTCGGTTGCACAATCTTCCACAACGTCCCATATGATAAACTTTTAAAACGAGCCCGTAATTGTTTGGTTAACATAGAAAGGCCAAAGAGAAGAAGGCCAATACCAAACGGGAATATTTTTAATGCAATGAATCAATAGTTAACATGTGTTACATGCACGCATTTTACGCTTGAGAGTTTATATGCGTTTGCTATCTAAAATTTATATTTAGAGTTTTGAAAAAAAAAAAAATACAATAAAAAAAAATATCGCACAACCCACTGCACGTTAAACTTGCTCTTATAATATTTTTATTTATTTATTTATTTATTATTTTTCTTTTTTCCTTTTTCTTTTTTTCTCTATTTTACATTAATTTTATTATATCTACATATATAGATTATTATATCTACATATATAAACGTGAGGTTATAAAAATATGCAAACATTTCATATACGCATGCATACATGGTTAGGTAGGTATGCGTTAGCTGGGTACGCGCACAAACATACGTTGTGTACTTTGAATGCAATCAGTAGCCAAACCCGCATAATGATTGCCACTCGTTTACACTTAAATCTTTCTAAATACACGCCATGTTGGCATAATTAGCGGCCCATATTTATTCAAAATTCTGCCGTTTGCTTATACGTCTCTTACAGACAATTCATAGGTGAACGTTGGACAGGTTCATAAAACATGTGTTCTATATCCAGCTTAATGCCTATAGAGGAAACAATATGTGACTTTGTCGTTTCTTTATCACTCTTACATCTGCATTAGTGCATACATATACACATATATAAATCGTGCACGTTTTACCATAAAAATTGATTGCGAGCGGTTTTCGCCAGATTTATTAAAAAAAAATTAAATATTTTTATATATATTTTAAAATATAGTTTAAATCACATACGAAAGCAGCTAAAACGAAAAGAAAATAAATGACAATCTTAGAGACTCGGTGGATACGTGTGTTAAAATATCAAGTAGCGCTACCTTCTTTATCAGGTCAAAAAAAAAAAAAAAAAAAAACAAAATGCTCATTAAATGAAAAAAGTTTTCTGTAAACTAAAAAAAAAAAAAAACCAATTTTAAATTCACAAAAAAATTAAAAGATTTAAGGGGTTTTATGGTCTAAAAGAACAAGTTTTTTTTTAATTTTGCCGAAAATTGCTTCAAGTTTACATAAATATTTTTTTAATTTCAAATAAATTTACTTTTCGATTTTTGTAAAGTAAAAAATGTTTTTTGTTAATGAACAGAAAATCTTTGTAAATTATAAAAAAATGTTTATATATAAAAAATGTTTTACATATAATACACTTAACGAGTCAAACATCAGCAAACTATTAGGGTGTTGGGAAAGTCATTTCGTTTTTTTTTTTTTTTTTGACAAAAGGAAAGACAATTTTTTTATAATCGGTAAAGATATTATTATGAACGATCGTATTCCATAAATGTAATCTTTTAGCGATCTTACGAATCGTTATTTGTCGGTTTGCATCAGTTAATCCCGTTACTTTGTCTTCTTCAGGTTCCTTAGTGACCTTCTAGAACGTGATACACATTTCAATATCAAAAGTGCCGGAACGTGATTTTGTAAACCAATTCCGCACACAGGCACACATCTTCGGTCAATACATCTTACACATACACATACATTCATTTTTTTCTTGCTTGAATACCACTTTTAGTTTATCGATAGTAAAGAAAAACCAAAAATTTGCAGGATTTTGTCGCTGTCGAATTTCCATAGCCGATCAGGCTTCAAACAAAAGCTATTCCACAGCACCAAATAAATGTTTTCAAAGACAAGTGGCGGGCCAAGTTTCAACTTGCCTGCGAAAAAAAAGCACTGTTGGAAAGAAAGCGAAATGACTTCCCGAACAACGTAATATATAAAGATTTCCTCTTTATAGAAATGACAAACGACAAATTGATAACTGCATCGTTATTCTGCATAAATTCAATTGTAGCAAGAAATTTAAATAAAAGGTACAAAAAAAAAAAAACAAAAATTAAATAAAGTTGCAAAGCTGTAGTTGTTGTTAAAGTCTTGTGGAAAATGTTTACAATTTATATGCCAAGGGTTGTATCCATCGCATTCCTTAAATGGCCTGAAACGTAAGAATATGTGTAGTATTGTCAGGGGAAAAATTTCCATTTAACCACGATCTTCCCGAGAAGCTTGCAGGGAAACGTCCATATGAAACGGAAAAGTGGTAATCAAGGCTGTTACGTTTCCATCTTAGGCGCGAACGTGCTTTGTTTACAAAAACGCGCCACAACAAAAACGAAAAGAAAATATTTTGTTTTGAAAATTTTTATATCATCGATTTTCTAGCTTTAACTGAGTGGGCATGTGTGCGTAGCCGAGTAGGCAAAAGATCGCAACTAACAACTCAATGGTCGCGGGTTTTCAAATCTCAAGTGCGGTAAAGTTGTTAAGATTTCGAACCACAAAAATTTCTTTTGGGAATATTCACAAAAAGCATCACATGGTTCCGATCACATGGACACCTGATATATCCGAATTTGATATCCTTAAAATCGATCAGTAAAGAAGTAATTAATGTTGCATTAAATTACGTCACTTAACAGCAACTTGGAGTTGATTGTCTTCACGCGCGTTAGATGAAATTTTTTTTTCAAATTTTAATGTTATTAAGGATCTGTCTGATGATTACATGAATTTATCCCTCCATGGAAATTATGTGTATAATGATACACGCTGATACATACACATTCATATAAGTATTTTATTATTTTCATAACCCATTCATTGAGAGTACATTTGCTTTCAAAAATATTTAATAAATTTAAAGTAAACACGTTTTTGCGTAAATAATTTGCAGGCACTTGTTTCTGCTTTTTGTTTTTATACTCATCGCCGAAGGGTGAGGGCTATATTCGTTTCTTTTACTATCTTGAACCGCATCATATTCTAAATCGATTCAAGTAGATCCGTCTGTCTATCTGTCTGTCTGTGACGAGTTTCCCGTGAGGACAGAGACTCCTCTCGACACTCACTGACGACCCAATATATGTGTGTTGTACATTATTTAATGATATTGCACTATTGCACTATTTCCATTTTAACTTGGAATCTCATCCACGTACTATGTTGACTTAATTGAATTAGCTCAGAAGCAACTTTTACTTTTCTCTTGGCCAGTCTATGAAGATAGATTGCAACATGTAGTTATACCTTCGCTAGGGAAAAGTCAGTTTACATCTTGAAAGTTTCCATCTTAGTTAAGCTAAAAAATGCAATTATGGCGTAGTATAGGCAAAGCTCCGACATATTTTTTGAACGAAGATAAAAGTGGTAAAAATAATTTTGAATTTTTTCTATACCAGAGCAGTTTCTCCAAAACAACTAAATACAATTTTATCCGCCCAAAATAATGCGACTACAAGTTGCTTTAATCCCAACTCGAAGCATTTGCTGAGTCGGCGGCACACATTTGATTTGATATTCATAAAGCTTAGGGAAATGCTTCGTGTTATGTATTAATTATTTTTTTATATTCCTACGGATTAAACGAACGGATTCTCGCGTTTGTCTACATTCGAATATTCCGCAAGTTAACCACATCTAAGGAATGCAAAAAACAACAGAAAAAGAAAAATGTTTTCTTAATGGATCACAGTATTCTTACTGAATGTCAACATGATCTTTAGAAAATATTTGCATAAAGTTTAGATTGACGTTAGTTACATTGTGGGTAGTTTTCAATGCACAAATGAATGAACTCAATGGTTGGTTGCCCCTCATTGCGCACACTAATCTCACCGTAAAGGAATATCTTGTTAACTAATTGTTATTTTATATATTAACACATTATTTTCTTACATATTATTTAATATTATTATTATTATTTCGGATGTGTTACCCGCTTATTTAAGCGTTAAAATTTATTCACTTATATTCTATTGTTAACTCAATCATTAACAATTTATTTCCGAATTATATAACGGTTTGGGTTTTTCTAAGAGATGACATTACCATGACTGTGACCATCTATCAAACTGTTGTTTCGCTACATCAAACAACCACATTTAAGCGATATGAAGGAAGTAAAAGTTATCTCGCTGATGTATTTATTATACAAAATGGTTGTTCAAAGTTTTGAGTAAGACGTGTTCTGGGCCAAAAGAAAAAAATCCTTTTCTCTTCAATCGTTGCGGATGATGAAACACGAACAGAACGCGATATTCGTGGCGAAAATACCCGAAACGACTTACAAAGGAAGTAAATATTGTCGACACCTCCGCTCATTAGGATTAGTGGAGAGCACGTTATGCGTTCCCTCCATTCCTTCTGTCAACAATAATCAATGTATTTGATTACAACGTTATAGCTTTACTTTCCTGTACGAGAATTCTGAGCTTCGTAAAGCAAAGCTTGTCCAAGCTTAGTGTTGTCAACGACAACAGCTGCCGCCTCAGACATTTTTCCTTCTGAATAATATCTCTTTCAAAGAATGTCTTATCACTTCTCTCATTGACGTTCGCATTCTTATCAATGTCCCCAAAAAAAATTCGTGGTTCTGCAGGAGATACATCCTCAAAAGAGATACAGGTAAGGAATTCATATCCTATCAGAAGGACTTGTAACTAGCCCTGAAATATATTCTCAAGAAAATATTTGTTGTTCGTTATTCATGAAAAAAAAAAGAATGAAAAAATCGATCATTATAGTCTTAGAGTTAAAATTTAAGAGTAGTTTTGCTGAAAAAGTTCCCTCATATCTTATTCTTATTTAAAGGATTTTATTTATTTCTTCTATTTTTTCAAGTTTGTATTACTCGATGTTTTCTTCTTTTTTTTTGTTATTATTACCAATTGTCCTAATTGCAAATCGTAAAGAGATTTGATGAAAGCCATTGAAAGACTACAGTGGGTTCAAGTAGAATTTCTTCTCCTGTTCGCAAAATTCTTCACGAATTATCCTCAACGCAGCTGATAGTTTAGTAAAAAATAATTCAAAGCGAATCGTTTTTAATATAATAATAAATTTATTGGAAAAAGGGCCCGAAAAAGACAGAGAGAAGAAGAGAGAAAGAAAGAGTAGAGAATGGCAAAATGAAAAATTAATGTCGATATGGATGTTGGAAAACAGAGTTTTAGTCGGTACGAAAAGCTCTTCTCTTCTCCGATGTCGAGTGAAATACGTCGTTCGCCTCAAAAATATCTATCAAAGTTCTAGGTCGTTTCCATCATTCATTTACGAACTGTAGAGCTTTTTAGAATAACAATGGAAAACTTCGCGATCCGTGTGTTGGATTTTGATGGGGAAAAAAAGCCGTTCAACCTCAAAAATGGTTGAGAAAAATATTAAAGCAACACTTCTCCTTCAAAAGCAACAATTTATCGATGTTCTGCTGAGGTGCGGACACCGATAACAGCGAATACGGTGAATACTTAAAATGCAGGTTGCAACTGCAAATACTGAAAAAGTGCTGAACATTATTTTCGATAAATAAAAACCAAAACTGCAACTGATATCATGAATGACGACAAAAGACAATATATTCACTATTTTAGCGGGAAATTTGCATATGAGAAATTGTTTTTCCAAATGGCTACAGCGTTCGATACTCATACTGGAACAAATGCGTCGTGTCCCAAGTCAATGTATAGAAGGGCGAAATTGCACAAATCCCAATATGAATTGCTGCCGTATTCACCCTATTCTCCAGATATGTTCGCTCGAGACGGCTGCCTGTTCTGCAAATCTCAATAGGATGCTCCAGGGAGAAAGAAACAAGGATTTTAATCAAGTTTTCAGATCTTTACAGAAATGAAAGCGTGTTTCTCGAGTTTGGGGGAATTATTCCACAGAAAAGACATTGCAATGTCAGATTATATTACTTGTCTATCTCTAAAGTTCAGTTCTTATAAAAAAAGATTGTTTTTTTTTTTTTTTGTTGCTCATTTAGGCCTCCACATTGGCTATGCTAGATCTGTTCTTTCTGCTTTGCGTAGCAAAAAAAAAAAATGAATATATAAAAAATAAAAAAAAAAGCCAACAAAAGGGCTTCACAAATACCATAAAGTATAAAAATGTTTACGATCGGCTCTCGTCTTTACTAATCTATATGCGTTCTTAGGGTAAAGCATGAGCCAACTATCACTTGCTTTGCAAAGAATTCAAAAAAGCGAAAAAACTGAAAAGAGAAAACAAAAAAGCAAACCCGCGACGCCAATTGAACAGACAAAGACTACATGTTTCTATTATAATTCATAATTTGCAATTAAAGCAGTCTCCTGGGTGTAGGAAAATGCAATTCATTAGTGAGTTGCTGTTGTTAATGCTCCGTTATGCGCTACTGTTCTTGCCCACATAATAATAAACGGTTGATGTTTATGACATTAATTTAATGCATATTTTCAGAGCAATAATTTAATTTTTTTATTTAAAAAATATTAAAATAAAAAAAAAAAGGGCAGTAAATAAATAAAATTATAAAAAATAAACCGTACATGCCTGCAACAATCATAACGGAGGTAATTTATTGTATTTATGCATCTATTATTTATGAACTGAATCAAGAAAAATAAAAAAAATAAATAAAAAAAAAAAAAAAAAGATTACAAAACAAAAAAAGACCATTACATACATATACATATACGAATATGTATATAAACATTTTATATAAAATGAAAGTAAATAAATTTTACATTTATATATATATATATATATATATATATATAAATACATATATACATAGATATTCACATATTTATATATTATAATGGTTGAACCTAATTGTGAACCGTCGAGCATCGAGTTGATAGTTTTACCACTATTTTGAGGATTGTGTAAACACTGGTTAAATAAAGTGGCCAACAGTATAAATATCATTCACAAATATATTTATATATATATATATATATATATAATTTACTAGACACAAATATAAACATATACATATGCATACATAAACAATTAAGCAAACAACTAGTTAATAAAATGATTATATTGCGATATAAAAAACAAAAAAGTAATTATGTACGGCTTTTACCGAATCGCTTAATACTCATCATCTGCATTAATTCGTGTTAAAAGTATCAGACCTTTGCAATCTTACTGAAACCTCATGTTGAACCGATTATTTACACAGCACAATGTACATGAATTAATATAAAATTATTTAAACTTTAATTAGCACACACATAAAATCTTCATAAGGCGTTGAATAAGCAACCGTTAACAGTCTGAGTAACTGCTTACCGCATAGATGGCGATTTATCAGACGTTTCCGTCTTCATTCGTCTTTCACATATTTCTTAATCTCTCGCTCTCTCTGTCTACTCGCTCTATATGAAGTATATTTTATTCACCATATTTATCATGAAGGTTTCGCAAGGCTTTGTAAGACCACTCATATGTAGGGATAATATCAAATTGTCACAGTAACGTATGAGGCATTACGTAGCTCTCCTGGGTAGATAATCCGTTATTATATATATACATATATATGAATAACTCTACGAGGTCCAAAAGTACATGTAAGGAATAATAGATTATTCATCATCCCACACCTGCTTACAGCCTGTGCAGGAAAGAAGACCTCTTCTGATAGATTCCCATGGTGTTCTTTTTGATCGTTTCGTCTTACAACCTGTAAAGGAAAACAGACTTCTTCCGATAGATTCTCTTGGTTTTTTCTTTTTAGTCATTTCGGTATGCAACGTGTAAATGAAAGAAGATCTGTTCCGATAGATTCCCGTGGCGTTCTTTGTGGTCATTACAATCTATATAGGAAAAAAGACCTCTTTCGATAGATTCCCTTGGTTTTCTTTTTGTGGTCATTGCTGTTTACAACCTGTAGGAAGAAGACCTCTGTGGGAAGAAGACTTTTCCGATAGATTCCTTTGGCGTTCCTTTTGGTTATTTTATTTTAAAAGCTGCGAAGGAAAGAAAATCTCATCCGATAGTTCCCTTGGTTTTCGTTTTGGTCAGTTCGGCTTACAACTTGCAAAGGGAAGAAGACTTTCCGATAGATTCACTTGGCGTTTTTATATTCTATTCCTCGCCCTAAAAGATCTCAGGTGAACTATGCCTAGCTAAGGCATACACACAATGTATTACCCAAACAAAGTTAGTAGATCAATGGAATTTAAACTCTCGATATTTATTGGTCGCGAGCTATTGGCAAGGGAGAAGATTTATTATCAGACTAAATTTGATGAAATATTTCTTTTAATATAAAACACTTTTCATCATTGACTTAACCACTAATTAATGTGAAATTTGTCAGTTTTTAACATTCAGTGTAGGAAAGCAAATGATTACTATAGCAAGAGGCTATGAAATAAGAGGAGCCACAGCATAATACAAAAGCAACGAACAGCAGGGAGTCCGTCAACTTTAAGTTGTCCCTAGGAACTTGAACTGAAGATGATAAGGTCTTATGACAACGTATACGCCAAAGTTCGTATTTCCATCGCCTGATCTTTTCTAGAAAAAAGCGTTCATATTACAAATTGCTTGTAATCAGTGGTAAGCCATTCCGGCATACATTCCTCATATAGCGAAGTGGTTTTAGAATTGTGCAAGTAAATTTTATATGCCCTACAACGGCGGCTATAAACATACATAAAAAAACATATAAGGAAAAAATTCTAGTAAATGTTAAACCTTTTTTTTTGTTTAATTTTTTTTCTTTTTTTTTTGTGAAATGCAAAGCTGAACCACATTTCATAAGAGTTGTAAGCAAATTGTATTAACGCGATATTAAAAGATCATAACAGCATAACAAAGTTGTTCGAACACGTACTTTAAGATTTACTAAAAAAAAAAAAAAAAAAAAAAAAAAAAAAAAGATAAAAAGAAAAAAAAAAAAAATGAAATTTAACCACAAAATTTTTTGGTTATACTAAAAGCGAGATTTATCGAAACCATCACACACCTTCACATGCACAAAAACTTTTAAAGCAATGCAGAGCATACGGTGAAGGGTGAAAATCGCAAACAAAATAAAAATAGAAAAAAATCACTTTAAAAAACTAATCGTTTTTGTGGATTTTATGCGGTTTTTTGACGTTCGATTTGTGGTGTCTAGCCGAGAGGGTTGCTATGTATAGAAACGTATTAAAAAAAAAAAATAATATTTTTTTTTTGTTTGTCAAAATTTTAAAATAAAAAGATTTAATTAGATGCATTTGTAGCAATTAATGTTAATGTAAAATGTTTTTTGGAAAGAATACTTTTTTTTTATTTAAAAAAAAAAAAAAAAAAATCATTTAATTTCCTTTTACATGCATACGAATAAACTTCAACACTAATACTTACTCTGACAATTGCCGATGGGTGGCATACGAAATCCTGATAAGGGATCCGTTGAAAAATGAAACGGTCGTTGCCCAAAAGCAAAATGAAATTGTTGTTGTTGTCCTAAAATTGATAACACTATGTTTTCAGTGCTTTTTTAATTTTCTGCTCTTAACTAAAAGGATGATATGATTATGTTTGCTTCAAATGAATAGATATTTATGACAATATATACACTTAAGAGTGTGATTGTGTGTGTGTGTGTGTGTGTGTGTGTGTGCGCACATCTATGTATACAGTATATATCTATGTGTATATATAGATGCGCGCTGATGCCAGTGTATGCATTTTATTGCTGAGTTGTACGATTAAACGAAAAAAATAAAAAAAGAATTTCTTCACATTTCGTAATCAAATATTTGGCTACAACATCCTGATATATAGGTTGCTTTGTAATGACTTCCTAATTCGATTGCTTACTGTTACAACTTTTTTATGACATTTTTTCATATTTTGGCCATCGCACTGCATTTCTATTTGTTTTCTTTTTTTTTAATTCTCTTATTTTCATTTTATCTAAACTTTTTATGAAAGCTCTTGTTGCTCTAACACAAGTTAGCTTATAATCAAAGCGATAAAGGCACGTTTTGAATGGTTTGTGTAAATATGCAAAACAACGCGAATGCATTATAATGTTCCCGTGCTAATGCAAGCAATAAGATAGTTATTCCGGTCCTATGAAAAAATGTTGTTCACCCTAATTATCGTTTAAATGTCACACTCGATAATTACTGGCGATACGATAACCTTTAGAATCAACACTTAAAATGCGAAACAGATGTGACAGGGGGTTTACGTAGGTTCCTGCCGTGGAGGCTTAAACCTACGGTGCCCGATAGCGCACGGAGTGAGAAAGCGTCACTCACGCCCTGCTGGGAGCAGGGAGGCTCCCAAGCAGTTCCAGATCAAGGGCATGTGTATGGCATGCCCTTTCCTCTTACGGGGGCGAGGCCTATCTAACACCTCAAATATTTAATGTTCCCGCGATTTTGGGGGCAACCACAGCCACCACGAAACTCCCCGAAGGGACATGCGAAACAATCGAAGTCTTGAAAACGAAGCTCAGTTGGTGGTGGTGTGTTTAAGGAAAATCTCTATGTTACCAATGCACGCTTTGTTAAGTAGAACGCCATTGAACTATGACTGTGTCAAGTGTAGATGGTAAAGTGGTTCGCTATTCTCTGGAGTTATTCTTAAAGTTTATGCCATAGTTAGGGTACTTGGCTAAAGATTGAATGGTTACTAGAAAAGCTTCTATAAAACCATGCATTGGACCAAAAATAAAAAATAAAAATAATAATAAATAATAATAAAACGGATCTTAGAGGTCATCGAATTAAACAGATTTACTACTAGTGGATAACCATTTTACATATTTTGACACCCGGTAAACTTAAATAACACATACATTCACAAACATCGACACACACACACACACACACACAAACACACACACGCAACAGGAATGCAGCAATCGCGTTAGGAAAGAACAACGAAGGGCAGATGAACGTTCGCTTTTATACCAAACTTAGTGCAATGGGTCGATAGAACCCACAGCGCCACAAAATTATTATCTCACACAGTTTCTGACTGGCCATGGATGCTTGCGGAAGTACTTGTACAGATTCGGACACGACAGCCTACCATTGCGCCCGAGTCGCGTACAAAGTGGAGGCAGTATTTCGCTGTAAAAGGTTCGAGCGAGGACAGTCTCAAAGCAATCCGGGAAGTATAGTAAACGTTGCGACTGGCATCAGGGATATTTGGAGCGTTGTAGATGGATTCGTTTCAAGGATGCTCCTTGAACAGCGACATTTAAACAAGTAGCGGGTAAAGAGAGAAAGTAGTGGAATCCAAGAAGGGAATTCACTAAGATCCTACTAGCCTCCGCGAAGTAATGCCTAACTGTGGACCCGCGGAGGAAAATGGTCGGCGATGTATGCGTGAGGAGAGGTTTTAGTACTTAGGCGCCACGGATGACGATTCGTGCATGCTGCGGACCAGTAGTATCTTTTGAAAATTTCTAACTACACCTCACATAGCAAAAAAGAAAAAAACTCACAAACACACAATGCACAAATTTTCCTTGTCTAAAATCAGTAAATCTGTCAAAGTTGACACAAGCACTTACTTAACGAAGCCATGAGAATTTTCATAAAGGATCTTGCAAATGTCCATCATTTCTTTAAGAAGACTAGCACTTGCTCTCGGCCTCAAAACGAGTATTGGATTATTGTTTATTTAATCTAAACAAAATGTCTGGAAATGTACGGCCAACTGCCAGTCACAATGTATTGCAGTTGCAAAGATACGAACTTATAAATGCTTGCAAATCATTTCATGGTGACTCTACAATGCCTGCATGGTGATGACAAACCTACATGAACTAACATCGGACGGACAAATGAAAGAAAACATTCACGGAATGATTTTGAATCGATTAGTTTACATCCGCATAAACTCATGATTATTCGGTGTAAGTTCATTTCAAGGTGAAGGGGGTTAAAAATGTGAGAAAAAAGATAAGAAATTATATTCTTCTTCTGCGACCTCCATCATAGAAAAAAAAAAAAAAAAAAACAGTAAAAAGTAGTCAAATAAATACCTTATACCAACCTACAGTTATTCATGGAACGGCCTTTCAAAATAAATTGTCGTTGGGTTGAGGGTCGAAAACGTGGATCGCTCAAAAGTGTACATCCTCAAGTCGAAACACCTCATTGTACCAAATTTCATCAAAATATCTCAAAAGTTGCTGCCTATAGATCAAACACAAGAAAACGAGACGCAGAGACAAGCTTGAATCGATCGGTATAATAAACGGCGGGTCTGTGTCTGGGTGTTGCTTACATCTGCAAAACCTTAATATGGTCGTGCACCACAAGTGGTGTAAGGTATAAAAAGAAACGTGAACAAAAAAAATATTTCGATCTTCCACAATAGTGTATAGGCATGACCAGTGTTTGGCGTCTTTATCGGGCCGCTATCAGATGATCCAAATATTCATGAAATTTTTATTGTTTCATCGGTTGAAGTTTTCAATTGAAGTAATCAACAGAAGGCCTACACTTTTTTGCTTGTGAAAAACTAAAGTGTCCTCCGTTTATATTACACGGTAAGCGCGTTCTTTGGTCTGTCTATTCTACTTTCAATATCAATTCGCGGCCAAGAATTTCCAACGCTTTTGCCAAATTTAAAGCCGCGATATCTTCAATGTCAGACAAACTGACCGACGCGTATGATTATTTCACTTCAGAATTCGGCATATTGATGAAGAATATGCAAACTTTATAGGGTCTCTGAGGACTTCTTTTGGGTGTTGCAAACGCTTTGAACATACCCTCATCTCTCAGCGTTACGTATACAAACAACTAAGCAATTTCCCTATATGTACAGTGGAAGAAGGATCTCTGCCTCTAAGTAGCACGCATCGCAGTAACATCTTAAAAATAAAATGTATTTTCGTCAACTCTTTCCCGAATAGAAACGAAAGCAATGCATTTGTAATAAATGAGAACGCTTTCAAGCGCATATTGAAGGATTCAAAAAAAAAAAATGCAAAGATTTAAAAGCCTCTCTCGTGAAATATCTATAGCATTTAATATACATGGATATAGTTAATGAAGCCGAAGGCTTTTTCACTAAAATATTGACTTTTGTGATGATTGGCGAACAGTTAAGCGAAGAAGTTCAATATTTCGCCAAAGCAAAGGAAGCACTTTTATTAATAAAAAAAAGGTTTAAATTAGCTTTGGGAAAATATCCCAAGCCATTTGGAAGATTTGGTAGATATTGTTTTAAGGATGCTGCCACAAAATTCCTAATGAAGTTTGTCCAAGTTATGCTGCCTGTCAATTGCGAAAGCTATATTTTGATTAGAAAACATTTACAGCTGTTTAGTGTCAATACATTTTTTATTATTTATTTTTCTCTTAGTCTGCAACCCATCGACAATAAATATGGTCTTCTTCATTCTCTTTTCTCGACAAGAAGAGAAGTGCTTGAAAGTAACCTTTTGACGGAATCGCCCGTTTCACATTTTACTTATTCCAAAACGACAGAGAAAACGCCAAGAAAGCGTATAATTTTCGAATCGAATCGAATCAAATTCCCAACATAGTTTTAATATATTGGCGGAAATATCAGTCTCAGTTTCATAATGCTACCGCGAAGCTACACTAACGCATTTATGTTTGGAAATACTTTTAATCTACTAAATGAAACATTAGTTGGCGACTTCCCATGAGGGATTCATTTAACGATACAGTCACTCTTTTCCAAGTGCTTGAGCAAAAAGCGCAAATTTCAAGGGAAAAGAAAATCATTTCAGGTAATGAGTTATTTTGCGAACCATGATTAGGTTTATGGCATTATTTTATACTTTTTGTATCTGATCTTAGGGCATAGAGAGGCCTTTGCAATGACGTACTACGTCATACGTGGAATGATGAGATACAACTACAATTTTCGCTGGTGTTTAAAACCGAGTGTCCATAATAACCAATTTCGGCTTACATGCAATGTTTTGAAAAATTCAACCTTTTAGTAACTGATGGGGTCAAAGGGCGTTAACGATAACATCACCAATCTTAAGAATTTCTTTGTTTTCCCAGTTAGCTTTTTTTTTTATGTTACTACTCCAGCTACTCGCGATTGCCAAGTCGATGTTCGCGAGTTCGAACTTGGCCGATGTTGTAGGATCTGTGCAGAACTGGAAAAATTGGCCACGCCTACCCAATATTATAGTGTATTAAGACTTAATTTTTTTTCAACATCTCCATAAGGTGCAGAAACAAGCTTCAAAAACCCCAATAAAGTATATTAATTGCCGGTAATTTACAAATTTGTAATACACTTAAACATGTCCATCCATGTGTCTGTACACAAAGCGCAACTGTGTAGTAATTGCGGTAGACATTCCCCCGTTGGCGAAAATGAATCTATCGCCTACGAATTTGCAAAAGCATTTGGAAGTAAGATTAACTTCTCCAAGGACACGCCTACAACGCCCACACGCCTTTGCGACAAACCCTTTTATTTTGAAAATAGAAAAAATCAGCCGTAGAGCATGAAAATTTAGTTCTTTTTTTGTCTTTTCTAGGGCAAGGGTGCTAAAGGGTATAAAAGATTCGGTCACGATCGAATATATATATATACATATATATATATATATATATGTGTTTTCTTAATTGTTTTTCTTGTTTTGTTCGTTTCGCGATATTATATTCAATTTTCATAAACTTGTTGACAAGCAATTGCAAGGTTTTGTAAGAATAAGAGAGAAAACTTGAAAATATCGATCGTTGAGCTTGGCATTGCACTAAACTTTTTGAAAACTTATTTTGTGCGAAGAACAACATAGATTTAATCCGCATCTTTAACCGCATCTAAATGTTTCTAAATGTTTCACTGACTGCGTGCACTAAACTACAATAAAAATGTGTCCTTTTTACCCACACACACACACACACACACACACACACACACACACTTAAATGCTTCATTAAAATATAATAACCCTTTGTCTGACAATGTAAACTTTTCTCATTTTTTTTTTTTCTTTTTTTTCCCAAAAGAAAGGCACAACAAATAACTACTACTGCTGCTACTACTACTACTACTACTACGACTACTACTACTACTACTGCTACTACTGCTACTACTGCGGCGGCTGCTGCTGGTGCTGCTGCTGCTACTGTGAAAGAAAACTTTTAAATGAAAGCGAAGCGTATGGAAAATTGTAATGAAATGAGGAAACAGGAGAAGATGAGAAATTAAATATAAAGTAGATGTATATATGTATGTGTGTTAGTGTGTGTGTGTGTGTGTGTGTGTGTGTGTGTGTGTGTGTGTGTGTGTGTGTGTGTGTGTGTGTGTGTATGCGTATGCATATAGACGTATATACAAATGTTATAAATCATTTTGTGGATTGTGTGAAAGTAAAGAATGGAAAGTTGAGTTAAATGAAAATCCTGTTACATTTTGTTGTTTTATTTATATGCTAAAGAAAGGATTGGAGACTGACAAACGCACACGCACGTACGGACGCACGCAAGCACGCAAGCAAGCACGCACGCACATACGGATACTTATACAGGCAAACACGGAGACAGATAGATAAACGCATACATACACACATATACACATTACGTACAGAGAGTATTTAACATATGCAAAGTAAAATATTTGCATGCTTATAAATATTTAGTAAAAATGGACTTTTGTTATCCTTCTGTATGCATATGGGTGTGCGCGTTTGTATGCTTGCGAAATAACAGTTTAACTCTCCGTCCGTCTGTCTACATTTTTAACTGAAAGCCATTTTGGTTTTAATGAATATTCTTAAAAGATGAATTGTTTTGTAGAACAGCATACGGAACGGCATGTAACAGTAAAAGTAACTCAATGCCTGAACACTGAGAAACGGTGTCGAAATATTTTGTTATCTTGTGCAACTAATGAATTGTGTGTGATTGTTGTTGTCACTGCATACAAAACTCTTCCACTGTAGATGGGAACATTGTAAGCACTTTCGTTTGTGTAAATTAAATCTTATTGTGGAATAATGAAAAGCACACGTTTCTATGAAATTTATGGGTTTGTTAGTGTTATAGATTTTCCAGAGGTGTATGTATGTCTGCTGTGTATATTGTGTAAGTGTTTTTATTAATGAAAAAAAAAAAAAAAAAAAAAAGAATACAGAAGAGAAGTGCAAAAACCAAAATCAAAAAAAAACAACAAAACAAAACCAAAAATCTTTTCTTTTTTTTTTAGTTTTTTCTTTTTCGTAGAATACTTACTAGTTTTGGAGCGTGGCTCACGGGGACCATCGACCGTTACTTTAATGGCCTTATTATAGGTGGCTATGTGAGGCGGATTGGTTGATACGGTGATTGTCAATGTAAAACTTTTCCCTAAAAATATAGAAAAAAAAAAAACAAAAAACATTTAGTTAACAGTTTTACGTCGTCTCATTTTTGAAAGTTAAGGCTAGAGTTTAAAATAAAACCAATATACATATATATATATATATATATATATCTAAAATGAATAGGCTAGCAGTCGTATGATGAAAAGCTATTAGTTCCGCAAACAAAAACCGACAAATCAATTTGTTGTCATGTTTGTCTGCTTATTTAACGATTTGTCAAGAAATTTCACTTAAGGCCTATTCATACAACCAATAAAAGCTTACGCGCATTTACAAGCATAACTATACCATCACATATATATCGCATATGTATCATTATTGCCGATAGGCATAACATTTTAAGATTTCGGTTTTTGACAAATGCTTCCTGCAGATCCCTTAATACGAAATCCCTTTTTCACACATCTCCAACCACAAACCCTTGCAATTGTGTAGCTATGGTGCACTTGTAAACACAGCCAAATAACATATATACACATCTCGTAGTGATGACGTTGGTTAAGCGGGGGAGGGCGGGGGGAAGGATACAAATCGTCATAAATCAAAGTAAATGTGCGTAGCATTTATTGTAGATATGCTTGTGCATGCAGAGGTGCGAACATGAATTGTTTGCATATGTATACAGGCAGTTATTAATAAAATCACTGCCTCCGTATCCAGTATTTATTGAAAGTGATTTCATTTATGTATTTATGTCTCCCCTCAACGTTTTCTTTTCTTGTTTTTTGTTTTTGTTTTTTTATCGGTTTCTTAGCTTTAAGATTAAATTGGCTTTCGTAGGCTTACAACCACAAATCCCTTAGTTTTCAAAGCGAATTCACCTAAAGATAGCTTTGAGTAATCAAATTTCATTCGTAGCTAAGTTTCATGCAATGAATACGGCAAAGGTTATCGATGCTTATGACTTATGATTCATTTTCACTCAAAATTGATTGATTTTGTAACTCATTGAACTTCATTGAGAACTGAGACTAAATCGTATCCACCCATCGATCATGTTATGCATTCCGTTCCGGCATTGGGAATGGTAAGAAGAAGGTTTCTCTAGTTTGTTCATTTTTCTGAATGATCGATTGGTCAGCTTTAGTTTATACATATATATATATGTATAAAATTGTAACGACGATAGCGGTATTGCTTTTTGTCGTCTGTGTTCATAGATTTGTTTAGCATTTTCAAGTCATCGTTAACAACAACAAGTTGAAATTTCAAAATCATATGTAAACTTATTTATCAATAACGATTTGAAAATCTAAAGCGAAATTATATTCAGTTTATGAGCTGAGTTGTCAAACGTTTCGTTTCATATTTCACTTGAGTTGCACACAATCACAAGCTTAGTTGGAACTTTTTAACATTTTCTTTGAAACACATCACTCAATAAGGCCTCTGTATGACACATATATGGTAACAGCCTTGCCAGGCTCATATAATTTCTGGATAGTACCAATACTCAAACGATATGTATCGAAATTTCATGATATTCCGACCATGAGTTTACAAGTTTCAGTTGGTTTAGTGACGCTACTTTTATGGTCGCTTTGGACGGCTTTCGCCGGTTCCTGTTTAGTTGTACTATAACACCTTTCAATTATATACATATACATGTATATATATATATATATATATATATTTTTTTTTTTTATTATTACATATATTTCAGCAGCCGCTCAAAGGATGTCTTTTCACCAAGTGGATACGGTAGCAGTTAGGCTGCAGTGGAAAGAAGCGATTGTTAGTGTTAGAACTCCGCAAAGAAAACCTCACGTTCTCATACACTTTGTTCTGTTGTTGATAAGATTTCCATTCAAATCGTGTTTTTCGATAATGAAACCAAAATGATTCGAGTGAGTTTAATAGCTAAGTACATATCAATGTATAATATACGTAAGTTTGTTGAAAAAGTTCCGATCTGAACATGAAAATGACAGCATTTGCACTTGAAAGTTGGTGTATATGCTCGTACAAGCGTTAGTGAAAATACTTATCGAGTTGTCAGTCATTTTGGGTACGCAGTTTGACAATCATTTGACAATCATTTAAATGTGAGTGATTTTGTGGAAATGAACAGATTGAAGGGCCGCACGCCTATACAAATTAAGAACGTGTTGGATACTTTGCACGGGGACGATAGCTGAACTAAATGACAACAACTTCAACACAAATTGGGGTGACGACGAACGTTTGGAACGACCAAAGACTATAACCGCTGACGAAAACATTATACGAATTCACCAAATCATGCTAAGCTATTTCCGAATTAAAGTTAAAGAAATAGCAGTAGTTATGAATGTGTCCCGTCACATATTAACCGTGCATAAGGGTGCTGAGTTAATTCTTATTAGACCTAAAACATATTTAAATACAAAACTTCGAAGCTCTTCAGCAGGAGCATATGAAACATGGGCACTCCAATGCAATCGAGAAACAAAAATTACGCTCAGAGCAATGGACTGCGAAGTGGGAGTCCTTCTCACAAAAGTTTATTTCAAATTAAAAGTTTCCCTCACAGAGATCTGAGATTGCTGACAAGTTCACTATACGTTACTTTCCTATGAAACATGCTTCGAGAGTATTTTTATTCCAATTTGCGTGAACATCCATTCAACTTACTTAAGCAAATTGAGAAGCTTTTACCGGATAGCTGGCGGATGCCGTCGCGATAGAGACTTCATGGTGTCGAGGTGAAATCCGAGCTATTCGATAGATGAGATAGATGCGTAACATATATCGCCATCTGTAGATGTTCTCAATATGATTGCATCGGTCGAAAGCTTACTAGTTAGAACTCAGATCAAATGGAGACGGGTCTGGAGAATGAGTCCTAATCTGTACATTTTCCCAGCTCAAGTTGAAAATCACTTCCTGAGTAGCTTTTATTTTACCTTTCTTTCACCCAAAATTTTGTAAGCTAACTTTCTAAGTCTTTGATGGCTTGCTGCGTTTTTACTCCAAGTCAACCTACTTAGTAGCTTCGGCTGCATTCTATTCCAAAATATTTAAAACAGAATAAAACGCAGTACCGTGACGATTATCCATCTTTCTTGACAATGCTATAGACTGAACGACCTCTACCGCAAGTATTGTGCCAACTAAAAAGTTCTGTCCATTATATAAGTCCTTCAATGAGACTACGCAGCCTACCGTGCATTCTCACGCACTCATCCTAAAGGTTACCCCATAAATCGCGATACACTACATCGATCTTTCATTCTGTAAGCGTAAAGATATATTTAGTTTGCGCACTCAGAATGTCTTGAGATCGACCCATCTAAACTTATCTGTCCGTCTGTCAAGACTGCATTCTTGATCGCAACTTTAAAAAATTTGAATGACACGCTTAAGTGTCTTGGCCCAAAGACGAGCGCTCTTGAAAATGATACGGATCGGACCATTGTTCCCACCATTTCCCATAAAACCAATTATTTTGAAAAGTCGTTTTATGAGTAACTGTATTAAGCGAAGTGGTTTAGGGCATTTAAGGACAGGCCGCAGCCCGTTGCAGTCTTCTTACTTTTTACTTCTCGCTTTTGCATTTATTTGCTTCGATTTGCTTAATGCTTCAGTACCACAAACGAATCGAGAAGATACAGGCTTTACAAGCTCTCCGTTGCGTATGAATGATTTTTAGAGAATAATAAATCTCCTAAGCGTTCCTTCGCTATCCATGAGCTGTAAACGCATCATAATCAATAAATTGAAAGCTGTAGCAGCTTCCGATTTCTAAGTCTGACCAAAGACCCAGGCATGGAACTAGTTTCGATCTATTAACATACTGAACATTCCCTTAATTCGCTAAGAGTTTAAATCCCTAAGAGTGTATGAGCCAGATTTGAGTTTGAGTACATAATGATTTCAGCACATTTTTCAGAAATGAACTACTAGTCTATGTGTAGTTAGTGTTATCTTTCGCTTTAATTTTTCATTGGTGATGATAACATTTCTTTAATACAATAACGAATTTTGCAAAAATTCCTTTTCACAAGGAATTTAAAAGAAAAAAAGAAAATGTTCAGATAAATGAATAAAAAGTAAATTATTTTAAAAATTCAATTGCTTTGCAAATATTTACTAATTAAAACACAAATACAGTCTTTGTAGGTATAATTAACCTTTTTTGTAGGAAAAGAAGAAGAAGAAGAAGAAGAAGAAGAAAATCGTAAAATCTTTTTTGCAAACTGAAAAGAGAAAAGCTTTGCAATTAAAAGTAATTCTTTGAATAAATGAAAACAATAAACACGTCTTTGCTAGAATGGTTAACGTTTACATATGCTCACAAACACACACATTCGCACACATGCCCATGTAAAATATTTATATAAAGGAAAAGAAAGTATACTTGGTTTTACTTTATTTACTATTAGACACGCACTCACACTTCTCCCCAAAAAGAGCATCGTTTCTATTAAAAGCAAACACACATCTACCTATACTCACAAACATCTTATACATCATCGTATACCAATTCAAAAAAAGGAATAAAAGAAAAGAAAAAAACGTAAATAAATAAATAAGAAAAACCTCTTTTCACTTTTGTCAACTTAAGAATCTTCTTCTTTTTCTTTCTTGAATGTTATCATATGTGTTACATCATTATATGCGACGTCTGTAGAATTTGTATGGCACGCATGCTAATGATTAACAAGCAACGCTTTGCGAAATAGAAACAAAAGCCGAGTATTTGATTTTCTGAAATACTTCCATGGTAATGCTTTCTTTAATTATCTTTTTTAACTAAAAATGAAAAGAAAAGTTTACGCAAAATAGATGATGTAACGTACTTGTCTGCGCCATACACGCAAGTTAATTAAATGTAATTTTGAAGGCATTTAAAAATGATTTATTTCCCTCTGGCAAACAACAAAACAAAATTTCACATAAACTTTTTCTTAAACAATAAAAAGAGCGTCGAAAATCTTCAAAAAACAAAGCAAAAGAATTATATTCGCTTTGAAACGACTCTAGGATACCCGTCACCTATGCTTTCTTTTAAAGGTTAATATCACTTTGATATGGTTTTGTTGGGTTTTTCGTGTTTTTCGTGTTTTTCTTTTTTCTTTTTTCTTTTTTTTTTTTTTAATTGTGACTCAAACATCTCGTAAATTATCTTGATCCGATTATGACAAAATCTTTTAATATTTTTTTCTCTTTTTTTAATATTTTATTTTCTGTAAAGATGTGGGAAAAAATTAATTTATTTTTAGTAAACAGTCAAGGTTGTTACCCCCTTCATTTATCACATCAAGAACATTTAACTGAATCCTTAGATGAAGCTTGGAATAAATTTGGATGATGCGTCAGTGATATGAGTCGTATGACATGATTGTATATATCAACCTGCTTAATAATTGTACCGCTCCATCGATATGCGTATACTTGTTAGAGCCTTTATATTACTTCCAATAATCAGCTTTTTAAATTTTTACGATAATTAAGTTTACAAGACAATATTTAAACATTTACTTCAGCAACACATTCACATATTTTGAAATTCATTTCCATAAGTCGAGTGTACAACGCGAAAGAGATATCAGATGCGTTGCAAATACTTCGATAAATTAACATACCGTCTTCGAAACGAGTAAGAAAAAGAAAGAAGAAAAAAACAAGAAAGATAAACTTATAAATCTTATTTACCCATCAGAATGTTTAACCGCCAAATAAATATTTATGTTAACCTGAGTTCCTTAAATACTTTTCTTTTCGTCTTTTTTTTTTGTTGCTTTGTGCTTGAAGCAAAAAGAGATTCCCAAGCTTTTCTTATATTATAGTGACTGAGTGTGTGTGTGTGTGTGTGTGTGTGTGTGTGTGGGTGGGTGCGTGCGTGTGTGCGTGTGTATGCTACTGTAGACGTAAATGTTTTATTTCACACATTTTCCTTATGAACTTTTCTTCCTTGCAAGGATATCAAACATTTTCCGGTTGGCCGTTTTTAACGCCTTATCTTAACTTTCTATTCGTGCTAAGGGCGTATTTTTTCTTTTGATTGTCTTGAATATTTTTTTTGTTTGCTTGTATTCTTTTTGCCTTTTTATTTTTTTTTTTTTTTACTGTTTTAGTCCTTCTTTTCATTTCATTTCTCTACAAACTTATGCTTGTTTGCTGATGTTGCTTTTGTTGTTATTGCTGTTGTCGTATAACCGTAACTTTGGCCACAATCAAGTTAACCATTCGGAAAATACTTTGGTTTGGTAGATAAGTTGTTTTATTCTACTTACACATATGTATGTGTCTATGTGTGTATATTTACATATTACGTATGTATGTAGGAGACTTTATTAGTATTTGGGTTTATTGGGTACCAATGAAACTGAAGCGATTACATTAAAACGCTGAAAAGCTTTGCTTAATCAGGATTTTGTTAACATCTGAAGGGACCCGGTCAGGTATTACGCAGAAGAGCTCACAACGAGGTTAGAAGATGGAGACCACATTTGAATTGCGCTTGGTGTGTATAGTAGGGGTTCGGCATAACAACGCTCGGTAACACTTGCCGATCGAACACACATCTGCCAGGCTACGGCTATTCTCTATTTTTCGGTCTCCACATTTCTTTTGGGCCGTCACCGTGTTACAAGGATAGGCGACATCTCCTAAATCGTTAGTCTTAAAAAATGTAAACAAATGAACTCCAAATTGTTGTAGCGGTTGGGAATCTATGGAGGATTTTACCAAAAAATTGTGAGAGACAACAGAACTTTTTTCCCAGCTGGTAATGGCTACTCGGGAAGTTACAAGGATATTAATTACCGACGAGTTACCCAGAAGGACGGAATTAGTTCAATTAAAGGATCTAGCACTTTGGGAGTATTGAGGCCCATTAAACGACGGGGGGCCATTCTGTCTCGAGTGCTTCATATGTGACCGGCAGGTCCTCGGGGATCATTGGTCTTAGTCTTCATGGCAAAGCTGACAAAGCAATCTGACTCTAAGAGGAGAATATATGGTCGAGGCGCGCTGTTTAAGCGTGTTTTCTGTTCTTCTGGCTTCTTTGCCACTTTTTGCATGGACTTGCATGCACTGTGAGCTCTTTGGCGGCTATTGATATTATCCCATCTACTTTATTGTTGTGAGATCGAGAGAGAGAGAGAGAGAGAGAGAAAGACAGAGAGCGAGGGGGAGAGGGAGAGCATTTAAATCTAAGCAAAGTAGCGGTTACTTAATCGAGACCTTTTGTATTCCGTTCGACATGCCATTACACTTAATACTCTTGAAGAGAGACCAACACAAAGAACCGGACAATTGTTTTCATTAGTTCGCGAGCACTAAAGAATTCAGAATCCGTCTGAAGCTACGTAAACTTTTCTTCTCCCTGTTTATAATTATCGTGATTATGGAAACCTGACAACACATCAACTCACGGTAGTCGTATGTAGGAATATAAGAGCAAGCAAGTCTTATACATCGCACAGAATATAAAAGTTAGAGAGAATGTGTAGCCACTACTTTGCTGAGATTTAAATAAGAAGAAAGTAAATAAATCGCGAATTTTTTTCTCGCAATACTCTTCACAAATTTTACTTTATAGGTTGCTCTAACTGTTTGAGAAGTATTTACGTAAGGAGAGAACCGATATTTGAATGTGCTCTGTGGCCACCCACAAGGTTTGCCAAAATGAGAATTTCAACACGCGTACAAGCCAGCAATCGAATAGATGGACGGAAATTCTTAATTAGTTAGCGAATATATATATTCATCTCTGTGTAGCTTCAGCTTCCACACACAAGCGTGTGTTATGTACCTTTTCGTTGTAATCCCTATGGCAGGTGTACTGTGCTTGGATGTGAAAGTAATAATGATATCAGCGTGAGTTGTTGTTGTAGGAGAAAGAGATCTTGTATAAAATGTGTGTTCTGTTATTTGACTGGTTACACCGAGACACGATGGTGGCTATTAAAGTACTATGAATTGAGAGGCGCGAGAAAAGAGAGGGCGGTGTTTGTATGCGTTCGATTTGAAAGGGTTTTACGGCAACGGAACGATGTGCATAAAAAATCTTGATTGAAAGGAAACATATGCGACTGCTCCGCTCATCCCTAAATGCGCCGTTCATAAGCGTATTGACATCGCATGCTTCCTATAAATAATATTTGTCTCGCACACACAGATCGCATAGATATCGTTTTACATTTAGTGGCCTCGGTTAAGCTATTAAATCGTCTAACTGGTGAGAATAATTGCAAGTAATATGTATGTGAAATGCAGGCTGAGGGTATTTTTTTTTTTTTGTTCGGTCAGGTATCTAAAAATGAAGATTCGTTCTAAACATTTACGGTACAGTGTTGAAGAATACAAATCTTGGCCCCCAAACACCTATTGTACACCTTTTCAGTGTTCTCGGTGTTTGCAGTTTTAAATTGCAAATGTACTCAGTATCTTATCTCGTATAAAATATAAATTATTTTAATTAATTATTTGAAATAAATTTTTATAAATTAATATTTCAACCATTCTTTTTCAATCACTATGTTTTTCTCTCCTCTTTTTTTTCGATTTATCTATTAGAGAAATTGCTTCTCAATTTTTAACATGAATTGAATGCGGTATGACCGCAAAACCTCAAGCCTCAATAGAGGCCACAGTGTGTCATCAACACGAATTCAATCGCTACCGTTTAATTGTAAACACCCGTTCGAACGCAAAAAAAAAAAAAAAAAAAAGGATCTCATACATCTATGAAACAATCAAATGCGCCAACAACATCAGGAACATGAAAAAATTTAACTATCTCCATGCAAATGCATGTCATATGACAAGGCATATCCATGAGGCCATACAACACGGTATAGTATTTCCTCGTCTACGTATACGATACAATAGTCATTCAAACACAGAAATTATCAAATAAATGTCACTATACACAGAACTTTTTTTTGTTTTTTTTTTTCGCTTTTTTTTTAAAACGTACGCATATCTTCTGATGATATTGTTGTTGCTTCTGTCAAAGTCAACCAGATGATGTTTCATAGCAGTACTCGAATTTGAATGGCATCTATGTAGAGGTGATGTTTTGTAGTTGTTTGGGGTAAAACTAAATTTTTATCTATTGTTCATTCAGCGAATTGCTGCCAAAAGTTCAGAATTCCATTTTTTTTTTCTAAATGTTTTGTCTGTTTTGTTTTTTTTTTTTGTTAATTTTTTTGTTGCTTCGTTTTCTCCTATAGCGTAAAAACCGCATCAATGCGTTCTCTCAAATAAAGCAATTTTTTCGTTGTGTTGTTGCAGAGGTTTACGTCGATTTGCCGGCGCATTCATTCTACATAATACCGGTGTTGTTTTGGGCGCAAATGAAATGCTTTGTACTTTATTTGTGTTACACAATCATTTATTTGTTGCCTTTGGGTGATAGCGGTGTTAATGGTCGTAGCACTAACACTACTAGCAGCAATAGCAGTAGTAGTAGTAGTAGTAATAATAATAATAGTAGTAGTAGTAGTAGTAGTAGTATTAGTAGTAGTAGTAGTAGTAGTAGTAATAGTAGTAGAAGGAGTAGTGGGAGTAGTAGTTGTAGTACTAGTAGTACCCTTATGTCCATTTATACCATGTGTGCATTAGTGCATAGTTTTAGGCAGTCGCTGAAATTTCAATTGTCGGCCATATATTTAGGCTGAAAACTATGTAAAGTATTGAAGGCATCAAATTTATTTGGAAGTTAAATAAAACTGATGTTTGTTTTACCAGTAGTCTCTCAATGGTATTCCATGAAACGAAGGTAATGCTAGGAAGCGGTCGTACAAAGAGACCTCTAACAATAATCAGTATGAAGGCCACAAACATTTTTGTACAGCATTTACTGTAAGACTTTTCTGTGTACGCGTTTTTTGTTTTTTTCTTTCTCTTTTTTTTTTTTTTGCTTTTGTTTTTGTAAATTGCAATGCGTTGTTGCAAACTAATGGCGTTCCTTAAATTCAAACCAAACAGAATCATTTGATAAAAGGTAACAATTTATCTGCCCAGTACAAAGTGAATGCTTTTTATATTTGGGGAAGAAAGTCTTCGAAGCGAGTAGAGGCCTGATTTCCTTTTTTTTATGGTAATTAAAAAACTTAGATTTCGATATTAAAAAAAATTTTGCACAATCTGGACAAGGAGAAATTAACTGTTGGACACAAGCTTTGCAAGCAATCTTTTCAATAAAGAAAGAAAAAAATTACATCCACGCACATCACTGCTTCCTACCAACACGAGATTTGACATTTATTTTTTCGAACATTTTTTCCGTGTCTTATGACGATATTCAAATGTAATTTTGGAGAGAGCCCTAAAGGACTAGTTGTTCTGTTCGCACAGAAGTCCCAGTGTTTCTAAAAGATAGCAGAAACAGTGCTTCGCGATAGGTACTACTTTGAATAATAGATGTAAAGCAATTCCCTACCATATAGTCCCGAATGTCGAACAGAAAGACAAACGATGGAAGCACAGTTACACACATAGCATATTCCGTTGAGTTTTGTAAATCTACGGTAAAGAGGCTCATCCTACTGAACCTAAGCTTGCTGCATTATTAGCGTACGCAAAATGGGATAATTCTTCTAGATGCTTGATATGGTGAACAAAATTAATCAATAAATAAAACTTCTCGAACAAGGTCTACGCTAGGATGATAGAAGCGGTCGTGGCTACAGGTGCTTAATCTACCCGACCACTCGGTTGGTGTGTATTCCTCTTTAAAAGCAAAGTGCTACGAGTTTTAAGCAGACCGTACTCTATCCTCAGATGACGTAGAAATAATTTGAAAATTTTTTGGAAAACTCCAAACACTGATCTAAACTTCCCAGGTCTTCTTCTACTGCAAGCTAAGTGACCTCACTACTACTAGTCAAGTAACATATGTAATGAATGTCTCGACGCAGTTACGAACCCCGTCACTCTACTCTACATAAGTTAGTATCTGTAACGAAAGGAAAAACGAAGAGAATATGAAGGGACGAAATTAAATTGAAGTCATAATCTCCTTAATAGAACTAAACTTAATTAGCTTTTATCTTCTGCACTTTGTTAAGTGTCAACAAAATTATTATTGTTTGAATAGTTGCCCGTTAATATGCGCTCTAAAAACACTTGAGCAACTTTTTGTGTTCCATTGTTTTTGTAAAACAATCTCAACAACAATACAAAACACTTAACACTCCACAACTTGACATGAATTCGTTTGTATGCAGCAACAATTTCTGAATAAATACTTTTCTCTTTTTTTAACCCAACGAATAACAATATTGTTACACGACATCGCTGCCCACCGCACTTTTTTAAGAGTTTTTTAGTTATCCTTCTCCCTTTTTTTTTTTTTATTCATTTCGGCTCGAGCCACAACAACTGAAACCATTAGTGTTTTTTAACAAAATAACACGCAGCAATTTACACTTTTCGTTGCTGTCTGTTCCTTTTCCTCCTCTTTTTTTCACATTTTCATTTATCCGTTGCTCCATTTGATCTTGAGGAATTAATGCAATTTTGTTGGCAACTTTTTCTGGCTATTGTTTCGGACAACTCAGAGTTATTGTGCTTATCACAAAAGTTCATTAAAAAAGTTATCCAACAGCATATAAATGAGAGACCGAGAAATGTTTCATCGAAAATGGCAAAAAGTTTCAAGTGTGTGTATATATATATATATATATATATATATATATATAATAAAAAACGAAAAGAAGAGAAATACAATATTTTACGAAAAAAAAAAAATAAATAAATTCGAGAAAAACAAACGTAATAAAGAAAAGTACATATGAAGCAACAAAAATGTTTGCCTTACTACTTGAAATACCGTAAAAAACTCTTTAAGGCTTATTGAAAAGCCACTATATACCTATATATATATAAATATATATATACATGATATATATATATGCATATGCGATAAGACGTTGACATCGTTACCGCAAGACGAGTTAATAAGAGATCATGCGTTATGAGCAAAAATTTGAAAACATCGGTTTTATGGAGGAATATTTCCTCTAATAAATGAAGCGCGAGAGGCACAAACGCGGCAAGTTTATATATTTTCAAGAGCTTACTATTGGTTAAACCGGTAGATATTGAACCAAGGTTGAAGGAAACATCTTTGAACTAAGCTTACGAGCTTCTCAAAATTTCATTGAAAACCTTAGCTTCTTCTTCTTCTGCTTTTCAAATTCAGCAAATCCAAAGAGAAGGTTCAATGAGGGCACGAATAGCTTCGCCTGATCTTTGCCTATAAGGTTGTCTGTATATATGTCGCTAAAAAATGGTTAAACGATAATTTTAGTAACGCGTTGCTTTGTCATTTTCGAAACAATGAAAAAATCCAAATTTGTTTTGTTGATTAAATGCTCTTTCTTGGTCGGAAAAAATGAAGTACCAAACCGCCATTGGACAGAAAAGTATTATGACTGCTCTTCTCTCTCGGAAACAATTTGCCGATGGTCTACTACTGCCAAACGCCATGGATTCGTAATATCATTCTTGATAATCCAAAACTGAAGTTCCAAGAGATGGCTTCAAAGAGCTTCAGATATCGGAAGGCACTGCATTCACGATGTTGCATGAAAAGTTGAGCTCGAACGGCTGCAACATTTGCTAATAGTGGAAGACATTCGTCGTGTCAAGATTGCATGCATCATTCGCCATATTGTCCTCCGTAACTTGCACCCCACCGAACATAATCTCTTTGAAAATCTTAAAAGTATACCGCCGGTAAAAAGATGTGCACATCAAATCAGAAGATCATTCCTGAGGTGAAAGCCTATTTTCAGGGACAGGAAAAAGCTGTTCTATAAGAACGGCTTCGAAATGTCGGAGCTAAGTTTATCGCTTTTGAAGGGCGCCATGCTGACGAATAAAGTTGAAGTTTGCAAAAAAAAAAACACAAATGTTTTTTTCTTTCCGGTAAGTACATCACGAAAATCATAAAAGTTGATCAAGTAATTTTAATTCCTCATATAGCTAGTGAACAATATCACTTTGGAAAGAACGCAAAAAAAAAAACATTTTTAAGCGCTTAACTAATATAAACAAAAAAACTGGATACCGTAAAAATATTTTAAAGGTTGAAAAATTCTTTACAAAGAGAAAAGGTCTGAAAAAAACTTCGATATAAACTATGGTAATTGAAAGTGAACGGAAAGAATAAATTTTCATTTCAGTGGTCCTAAGAAAAGTTTTTTATTTATATAATTCAATGATTTTCTACGGCTTTACTTACTTTCATACCCAGCACCGAGGGACAAAGACTATGCTCATTTTATAAAAACGTTTACAACGGCCACAAGAATGCTTCAAAAACCCCAGAAAGAATACATATTTCAGATCAGCAAATATATCAAATTCTGAATCGATTTTATTTCCGTCTGTCTGTCCGTTTGTGTAATTCCTGTAGTAAGCACTTCCCTGGTTGAATAAGTTATGATATCGGGTTCACATTTCGCAGAAACATTGGAAGTTCAGGCACACATGTTGATATTGAAAATCAGCTAAATCACTCGAAGGATAACCCTTCAATACAACGCACAGTGAACATACCTCTGTTTGCTAAAGAGAAAAGAAAAATATTTTCTTCCCCCTTACTTATAACTGCAGCAGATAAACCTATAAACGCAAGAGCAATTCTATTGTACAGGTTCAAAAATCGAATAAATTGGCCACGCCTATCCAATGTAACAGTGTACCAAATTTTCAATTATTTTTTTTCGAAGCCTTTGTAACACCTAGAGGAACAATCTTGAAAAAACCCATAAAGCATGTCTCTCTCTCAGTTTGTCTATCCATCTGTCCGTCTGCCAAAGTGGTTATTATCCGAGGTAAACATTCTTCTGTTCGTAAAAATGAAGATGTTGCCTAAGAATTTGCAAAAGCATTTGAAAATGACCCAAAGCGGTTAAGCGAAACGCCCACAATGCAACAAAAATGAAGAACACTTTTGGTTTCTATGTTTCTTGCTCGTTATTTAGCAGCCACAACCGACAGACGAGATAAATTTCTACTTCTAGAATAGAAATAGAAAATTTTAGCCACGCCCACCCAATATTACAGAGTATGAAAATTATCACATAACGCCTACCAACTAATAATAACAACGAAATAATAGAAGGATTCTTTGCTGCATTGTCGACCGAATCTTACGGAAAAGTGGACGGGGATTCATTACGGCATTGGAACTAAGGTTTAAAATTTTTATATTTAATTGTAAATTTACACTTAAACAATTAACATTTTTTGTCAAGGTATTGATTGATTGATTGATGCTGAACTACTTTTAAATATAATATAAAAAATATTTTCCACGTACACTTACCTCGGCCGCTGCGTCCTACAAATCGAAGATCATTAAATTTTGCCACTTGATTTTTCATAACCGCCGTTGAATTTCTTAGCTCTGCACAATAGTTTTCATCGTTACCCGCTCGTACCGTGACCATTGTACCGTCCATAATATCGCCAAGCGAAACGACCTTAAAAGCCACTGGTAACGTTTTGTTTGAACGCCAATGCGGAGGCAAAACTGTGCAAACAAATAACGGACTGCTTGTACGTATCAGTTCGCCGGGATGTTCGGTTAAAAAGTCGCCCAGAGTGCGTTCAGCTAAAATGTCTGATGTCATTTTAGTGTAGGCCTCATTAAGCAGCTGAGCAGCTGTGGGTGGAGTGTTCTGTTCATTATTATTATTATTATTACCGCCGTTTGAATTATTGTTATTGTTGTTGTTGGCGTTCGAATTTGATGAACTATTATTTGAATTATTGTTGTTATTAGAGGAGGCGGTATTGGCGGCATTGCCGCTACCATTTGTTGTCGTCGTAAGATGCATTTTGTGGTTGTTCGTATTGTTGCTTTTAATTTGTGGATGATTTGTTACCGTATACGGAAAACAGCCGTTCGGGCCTGTCGTTACTTGTTTAAAGCGCACAATTTTTACAAATTATTTTGTTGCAGCTAATATCGAAAAAAATACGTACTACTCGATTCTCAGATATATATGTATTTTTCTTTCTCTTTTGTCGGAGTAACTAATGAGCTCTGCAAAGAAAAAAAAAAAAGAACAACGAATAACAATAACAATAACAACAAGTGTTTTGTATGTTAGTTTTAAAATTTTTAAATTGAAATTTCTTTACGACTTACGCCATTGTGCTACGAATAAGTCAATGAGCAGATACTTCCGATCGCGACATTTGCTAAAATTGATTTCAATATCTATTTGCAAAAGTCTTATCTTCTTTTCGAATTGTGAACGTTGAAAGGAAAGTTGAAGGTCTGCTATGCGTAGCGAATAGAAAATTGCTTGCGAATAAAATCAGTTTTTCGCTTTGCTTTGATTTTAAGACTTTAGAACAATTCTTAAAGATTTCTCTATATAATAATGCGTAAAAATGATTACGAGTCGATAATTAATTCAAGATACTGCACATTTTTTAGCCAGCATATGCATAGTGCGAAGGAGTGATTCAAACGCTTTTCAATGTTCCTCACTCGCTTCGAGATCTTCAATGTTTTGAAACTGAGATGTAAAAGTTTGGTAAGACGAGTTGTTATCTAGGATTCATATTCTTTTTTATTCTGCGAGATGCACAAAGATGGACAAGATTATGAACAAAAAGGTAGGCGCGTTTCGTTAATAATGAACTTTCCCCAGGATGAATGATAGGGACCTTTTCCTTTTTCCCACTAAAATTTTGGTCAGCGACTAATAATACTTTTTTTAAAAGGAAAGCACACAAATCTTCAATAAGAAGTGCCTTAGAGGTATGCATTTCAATCAACACTAAACGAAGTATTCTCCACTGCCTGATATGTATTTTGGCATAAAGCAGATAACCTAAGACCTTCCAAGCTTACTGAGTGACTTCTATCAGAAGTTGAAGTGAGATCACTTGAGTTTCAAATATAAAATATTTTGAATGCAACACATCCTCTATATTACATAAAAACGATATAGACGGTGTGCGTTCAAGTTTCTGCCGATTTTTTAATAGAACTGTATTTTTATTAAAAAAGAAAAAGAACACAGGATAAGATATTTTATCTAAAAAATAGCGGAAATGTATTCAGTGATCTAAAAAGGCGAAAACACTCAAACAACTTTTGCCGTAAGACTTTAACATAGTATTTAAACAAGATAGGTATCTACCTATAGTTTTACTTTATCTTTTTTAAAGAATCTTAAAAATTAGTAAAAACAACTTATTTAGAATTCCAACAAAAATGGACGAACAACACCCGAATCTATTTAAGCATAGCTGCCACTTTATGAGCTCACTAAAGCAAACTTTCAAATAAATGAGAAAATAAGTAAAACACAAGCGTGAGCTGCAGTGTGTGATTAAATACCGTACAACAATTAGGTGTCATAACGAAAGTGGTCGAAACAGTGATTTGATCCAAGCCATTTTTTATGCCGCTTGTCCTTCGGCCAAAAGACATCGATGTAGCAAAGTTCATCATAACATGCGAACAGTTACGACCTGTGCATGGAACACAAGAATACAAGATGGAAAGACGGATAGACAACCTTAGACAACGGTTCAGTGGTCTATATTTAGTTCTTCTGGATGTTGGTATCCTCTTGATATTTAAAATATTAAGACGGTGAAGAAGTTCGCGCTATTTTTTACCGAAAACTGTAGTGAATTGTGGGCAATTAATTAATCTAAGTCCAAGGAGATCCCTTACCGTCAAATCTAAATATTTCCAATTTCAAGTCAAATCTACACCAAAACTCTACTTCCTCTCTTCTCTACCTACTCTTTTCCATAAAACTTCCAAATCGCCTACATGGGTAGAAGACATAACCTCAGCGATCGTAACATTGCGATTTCGCCTAGAAAAGGTTAACATTAATTTTTTCCTTTTTTTTTACTCCGCATTCACTAGTAAGTAATTTTTTACTAGAGTCATATGCACCAGTTACTGATGAATGGAGCATTAGTTAAATGCCAATTTTACTCACTAACGCGATACAACGTTTCCTCTTAAAAATGCTTTAACTTTGATATCTTCTTCCCTATGACCGCTCAAGAGTTTTGCTTTCTTTTCATCGTTTACTACTTCAAGAATATTTATATAAATATTTTGATATTAATTTGTGTCTTGTTAATGATAGCTAGCTAGCTATTCTTACTCCAACGGACAAGGGAGCAAATAAAATTTCGTACCCAAATCGCGTTACAGAAGCTGATGAGGAATGTGTGTATTTTGTGCGGTCGTCTGAGCATACTTTTAGTTGATATACAACACATTTGCAAAATTGAAGTGGGTGGGTGGATGAAAGGCGAAGAGGGGGAGGGGGCTCGGAATAAGCGAACGTTCGCAACCGCTGGTTTGCTGGGTGAGTTTTGGTCAAGAATTCCTATTCATTTGAAATAAAAAAGGAGTGAAAAAAAAAGGAACGGAAATCCTTTACAGAACCATTGCCAACATACCACAAGTTATTAAATGCTTCTCTGGCAATTTTTCTTTTGCCTTCTTTTGCTTTTCATTTATTTATTTATTTTTTTCATTTTTTTTTTTTTTTGTTTTTTTTGTTTTAAGCTTTTGGTGTCGCTAATACTTTATTGTTCGACAGCTTGTCTATACGCGCTAAAAAGAATTAAACGGACCTTCGGTACTGTGCATGTGTATTTACTATATATATATATACAAGTGTTTTTTTGCAAATCCATTTTATTTGCGCGGTTTGTCACCTTGATTTCAAGAGTCTCAATGGCAATGGTGCTGGTGGCTAGGTGGATGTGTAAAGTGGCACCAACTGGTTACACTTGCTTAAATCAAAATTCATGGTTTTTTGACTTTGCGTATCAATGCTTTTAGACATTTTTACGCTACGTAACGTGTACATGTACATGTTATCAGTTTTAAATGGCACCCTCTGCTAAGCCTTGCAGATGAGAATGAATAGAATTAAACGGAAGTGGTTTCAATTTACAATGTTGGCATTTTTGTTAGCTTTAAACATTTTTTTGGCTACATCTGCCCTTTTTTTTTGTTTTTCCTATTTTCTACGCCGCACTCTGTTTTTTCATTTGCTACTCAATTTTTTATTGTCTTTTTTCCGGTATGTACTTTGGATGTAGTTAAGTTTTAATTGGACTTTGGTTGAAATTTTTTTCCCCAGAAACCCTCTGTTCCTACATACTATTACATGCCACATGTTGTCAGGATTGAATTTTCTTTCTTTTTTTTTTTTTTTTTTTTTTTTTTTTTCTTTTTTGGTGACGTTTATATCCTTTCTGCTGTAGAGCGAAAATTGGTAAAATAAAAGTTTAATGACTGCCTAGATATTTGCATGCGAATAAGAGGGCAAGTCAACGAGTACATTGGAATTTCAGATATTATTAAAATTGTTAATAGTTTTATATTTTTCTACTTTCTTCTCCTTCCAATCGATGGGAGAGTAGATTTTCCGAAAAGTTGAAGCATTAAAGAGATTTGAAAAAGTTCAGATTATAAACTCGCTTTAAAATATACGAACATGGAACAGTTCACATCTACATAAAGAGTCGTTAACTTCTTTTTTGCTTTTAATTCATTTCAATTCACCGAAAGTGTTTGAATCATAACAGTAATAATATTTGCGTCGCAATTATTAGTAGAATATCAATACGACAATCAACAAGACTTTGAAATACAAAAATTTGTGCAAAACTTCATTCATGCATTCATTCACTCATTTTACAAAGTTAAAATGATGGCGAACGGCATAAATAAAGCCAAGTCGAGCAAGAGTGTTCTTCATTGACCATTCTTCCCATGATTACATTAATACCATGAACTTAAGAATGCCCAACAACGAAACTCGTTTTAACAGAGCTAGACAGAAAGTCTTTCTGATCACATGTGAATCGTTAGCTCTAGGAACTGCATAGTTGTCTCTTTCCTTCACCTCATACAGTGAGCTTATGTAGGTGTTTCAATATAGTTAAGTATAGTTTCGTTCTCACTCATCTCAACGATTGGTATTGAAAAGCTTGTACGGAACGAGACTGAAACATGCGTAAGTTAATTGACAAATGTGAGCTCAGGATCCAACAATTTGTACAAAAAAGTCTTATATTTATTTTAAAATTCGCTTCTTTCATAATACGTTAGACGTGCTTTGACGTCTGATTCCAGAGTGCAGGGGTCGTCATTTTTTCGATTATCGTTGGGTACACTCGATATTCGACAGCAATTGACCACCAATGCACCATTCGAAGGTTGAATTGTGAGCCTGTGGTAGTTCAAAGTAGGGTCGGGTCTCATCGACAATTAGCAGATTGTCTCTGTCGGTCCTCTTTTAGAGGGAAGGAAATGTATATGGCAGTCATGATGTCATTCTAATTTTTTATTGGTAGTGGAACTCCCGTAAGCGACGAGCATTGTTATACTTCCTAGCATGAGGTGGCTAATGCTTTTACGCAATTATTGGGGGTGCCATCGGGCACTGCGACATTAACTTTTCATATCTAGATCCATATGTAATATATTTAAACCATCTCGCCGCTTTCGCCGGCATAGTCGCTCAAAATCATTTTCTTTTACCTTCTGCTGGCAACTGATGCGTTCACCTTGCCTTACGTTCGGTTTGATGCAAGCGTTCATTGGCAAACTCCTGCTCGCAAATGCCCGAATCATGTTAACATAGCTGTTAGGGTAAAGCGTTGTTTAGTTCAAATTTTTTCACTGGCACCGCTACCTACGCACCTATCACTCAATCTATATGGTATTATGGTAACGCACAGGTACAAGCTGTGTTGCAACATTTCATCAAGTGATAACTGAATGTTTTAGGTTTAGGTTTAGGTTTAGGAAGGGGTTAAATGTGAACATTCCACTGGTCAGCCTACGAACTGAATGTTAGAGAAGAAAAGAATAATGAATGGGAAGAGAGAAATTTAAACAAATTCTCAATTTGATAATCGAGTTTAAGTAAATTATTATCGTTAATATTATTATCGTATCAACGAGAGTCCAGAAATTTATTGAGATCCGTTTGTACTAACTAATCCACGCATTGTAAAAGAATTGTCTGTCGTAAATAGAACGTAAAACATTGTATTTTCCACTTAGTCAGTTTGTCGTTTATTATCATAGTCCAAGGTCTTTATTTCGAGTGAGTTGTCTAATCGACTGACATTCTGTTGCTGACGGTGTTGTCGGGTGTCTAACCAAAGTAAATCATTTATGAAATATTGTCTTCGAGTATTTACAGTTTAAATGAAAAACTAACTGCAAGTTGATACAACTTACAACTGGATGTACAAGGACGTCCCGATGTAAAAGACTTTTTCAAAGCAGCACTAGCCTGCACCGATGCCAAAAAGATAAATGCCTGAAAAAGACTTTTTCATGTTCGGTTGTTGTGCCCGTTCGAGAGAACGTCGGTGAAAGAGACCGCCCAGTAGGCCACATTACCACAGTGTCTTATTTCGATAAATTCGTGTTTACTTTAAAACGCTTCGTGCATATTGAGGCATATTCTATCTATCCTCCTGCCTTTATAGGACATATCGTTCAGCTCAGCCAATTCTGATCTGTAATTGTAATAGGGGTGCCTTTCACCAGCAAAGCATTTAGGCATTTTGAAAGTGAACGCATCTTCAATTCGTTCATAAGCCGACAATTTTCGAGATTTCGTTTTCTCGTTCTCCTAGTTTTGTAAATGGAAAAGCATTTCCCGTCGGATTGAGTACAAGTAGCAAAAAAATTTTTGTATTTGTTACCTTTTAAGAGGTTAGATTAAAACTCTATGAGGAGTAAGGGGTAAAAAAAAATTTGCCCTGGTCCAGAACTCAGCGTAAATTCTACGCTGCACTGTAAAAATCGTGATGTTTTCTCTCTTCGCCAAGGGAGCAGATGAGTTCGGGAAATCTTTGAATACAATATAGGATTTAATCTCAGATTTGTTCTTCCGATACTTTTTCATCATTTATATGTAAATATATAAATACATTTATATATATTCATGATGATGAACCGAAGACATTTAACCACTTTTCATTTTCAGATGAAATTGACGCTCATTTCAACTGCTAAACATGCGAAAGCGTATTAAATGTGTATTTACGAGTACTCGCGCATTAAATATCACAGAAGCCGCAGTAGCTGCGCTTGGCATGGCTTGGCAATCCCTTTAACGATTTAACATGCGTTAGCGGTGCCGTATACTTAAGTAGATGTTTAAAGTTTGACGCTAATGCGTCTCAATGTTTTGTTAAACATAGCTCAGCTTAATGCGAGCATAACAAATGATTTGCTAGATGTGTTTTGTTTACATCTTCTCTTGCACTGCATTTTTCAATTTCAAGAAGTAGACCAAATAAATGTTGACAAATTCCTTTTGGGGTTTTTTGTGTTTTTGTGTTTTTGTGTTTTTCTTTTTTTCTTATCTCTATGCCTTACCCAAATCCGAAAGTAACCTAATAAATTACAAATGATTTTTGTTGTATTGCAAGTAGTGTTGTTTTGTATATTCTTCATCCAATGTGTTGCAACATTTTTAAATAGTAATTTTTCAGGAAAGTCTAACCGACCAAGATAGACATAGGCATACACACATGTACACACACGCACACATGTGCACATAAATGCATAAGGATGCACTTTAAATTTAACCAAAACAATTTTAATCGTTTGTTCCACAAAAATACCACAAAATACACTCACTTTCAAGAAGTGAGTTCATGCACTCACATACGTCTTGTTGTACATGTTATGTATGCATCTGCATAAATGAGAACTATTTTCACACAGTTGCTAAAAGTGATTTATTTTTCTTTTTTGTAAGTCGTCCTAGTCTCCGTTGCGTGCGTAGTAAAAAGATTTGATGGAATTTTCAAACAAACCCATCGCACAAGCCTCCAGAGTCTAAAGTTATTATGCCACTTTAGATTGCCTGCAATCTTGCTGTTTCGGGGGCATCGTATATATTGAATGTTGATGTAAGTTATGTCGGCCAAAGAGAAATGAGAAATAGATTGAGAGTTAAATCCCAAGTAATCAGACAACGAAACGCATAAATTGCATTTCCGAAAGAAAGCCAGGAAAAGTGAATTTCCTGACTTCGTACAAATGCACAAACACACGAAAACATACGCGTATATAATATATATATATATATATATATATATATATATATATATATATAT
>KK500178.1:70850-114112 GCA_000688715.1 Glossina pallidipes | reverse complement strand
CATATTTCTTTTTTTTTTTTTTTTTTTTTTTTTTTCTTTTTTGGTGACGTTTATATCCTTTCTGCTGTAGAGCGAAAATTGGTAAAATAAAAGTTTAATGACTGCCTAGATATTTGCATGCGAATAAGAGGGCAAGTCAACGAGTACATTGGAATTTCAGATATTATTAAAATTGTTAATAGTTTTATATTTTTCTACTTTCTTCTCCTTCCAATCGATGGGAGAGTAGATTTTCCGAAAAGTTGAAGCATTAAAGAGATTTGAAAAAGTTCAGATTATAAACTCGCTTTAAAATATACGAACATGGAACAGTTCACATCTACATAAAGAGTCGTTAACTTCTTTTTTGCTTTTAATTCATTTCAATTCACCGAAAGTGTTTGAATCATAACAGTAATAATATTTGCGTCGCAATTATTAGTAGAATATCAATACGACAATCAACAAGACTTTGAAATACAAAAATTTGTGCAAAACTTCATTCATGCATTCATTCACTCATTTTACAAAGTTAAAATGATGGCGAACGGCATAAATAAAGCCAAGTCGAGCAAGAGTGTTCTTCATTGACCATTCTTCCCATGATTACATTAATACCATGAACTTAAGAATGCCCAACAACGAAACTCGTTTTAACAGAGCTAGACAGAAAGTCTTTCTGATCACATGTGAATCGTTAGCTCTAGGAACTGCATAGTTGTCTCTTTCCTTCACCTCATACAGTGAGCTTATGTAGGTGTTTCAATATAGTTAAGTATAGTTTCGTTCTCACTCATCTCAACGATTGGTATTGAAAAGCTTGTACGGAACGAGACTGAAACATGCGTAAGTTAATTGACAAATGTGAGCTCAGGATCCAACAATTTGTACAAAAAAGTCTTATATTTATTTTAAAATTCGCTTCTTTCATAATACGTTAGACGTGCTTTGACGTCTGATTCCAGAGTGCAGGGGTCGTCATTTTTTCGATTATCGTTGGGTACACTCGATATTCGACAGCAATTGACCACCAATGCACCATTCGAAGGTTGAATTGTGAGCCTGTGGTAGTTCAAAGTAGGGTCGGGTCTCATCGACAATTAGCAGATTGTCTCTGTCGGTCCTCTTTTAGAGGGAAGGAAATGTATATGGCAGTCATGATGTCATTCTAATTTTTTATTGGTAGTGGAACTCCCGTAAGCGACGAGCATTGTTATACTTCCTAGCATGAGGTGGCTAATGCTTTTACGCAATTATTGGGGGTGCCATCGGGCACTGCGACATTAACTTTTCATATCTAGATCCATATGTAATATATTTAAACCATCTCGCCGCTTTCGCCGGCATAGTCGCTCAAAATCATTTTCTTTTACCTTCTGCTGGCAACTGATGCGTTCACCTTGCCTTACGTTCGGTTTGATGCAAGCGTTCATTGGCAAACTCCTGCTCGCAAATGCCCGAATCATGTTAACATAGCTGTTAGGGTAAAGCGTTGTTTAGTTCAAATTTTTTCACTGGCACCGCTACCTACGCACCTATCACTCAATCTATATGGTATTATGGTAACGCACAGGTACAAGCTGTGTTGCAACATTTCATCAAGTGATAACTGAATGTTTTAGGTTTAGGTTTAGGTTTAGGAAGGGGTTAAATGTGAACATTCCACTGGTCAGCCTACGAACTGAATGTTAGAGAAGAAAAGAATAATGAATGGGAAGAGAGAAATTTAAACAAATTCTCAATTTGATAATCGAGTTTAAGTAAATTATTATCGTTAATATTATTATCGTATCAACGAGAGTCCAGAAATTTATTGAGATCCGTTTGTACTAACTAATCCACGCATTGTAAAAGAATTGTCTGTCGTAAATAGAACGTAAAACATTGTATTTTCCACTTAGTCAGTTTGTCGTTTATTATCATAGTCCAAGGTCTTTATTTCGAGTGAGTTGTCTAATCGACTGACATTCTGTTGCTGACGGTGTTGTCGGGTGTCTAACCAAAGTAAATCATTTATGAAATATTGTCTTCGAGTATTTACAGTTTAAATGAAAAACTAACTGCAAGTTGATACAACTTACAACTGGATGTACAAGGACGTCCCGATGTAAAAGACTTTTTCAAAGCAGCACTAGCCTGCACCGATGCCAAAAAGATAAATGCCTGAAAAAGACTTTTTCATGTTCGGTTGTTGTGCCCGTTCGAGAGAACGTCGGTGAAAGAGACCGCCCAGTAGGCCACATTACCACAGTGTCTTATTTCGATAAATTCGTGTTTACTTTAAAACGCTTCGTGCATATTGAGGCATATTCTATCTATCCTCCTGCCTTTATAGGACATATCGTTCAGCTCAGCCAATTCTGATCTGTAATTGTAATAGGGGTGCCTTTCACCAGCAAAGCATTTAGGCATTTTGAAAGTGAACGCATCTTCAATTCGTTCATAAGCCGACAATTTTCGAGATTTCGTTTTCTCGTTCTCCTAGTTTTGTAAATGGAAAAGCATTTCCCGTCGGATTGAGTACAAGTAGCAAAAAAATTTTTGTATTTGTTACCTTTTAAGAGGTTAGATTAAAACTCTATGAGGAGTAAGGGGTAAAAAAAAATTTGCCCTGGTCCAGAACTCAGCGTAAATTCTACGCTGCACTGTAAAAATCGTGATGTTTTCTCTCTTCGCCAAGGGAGCAGATGAGTTCGGGAAATCTTTGAATACAATATAGGATTTAATCTCAGATTTGTTCTTCCGATACTTTTTCATCATTTATATGTAAATATATAAATACATTTATATATATTCATGATGATGAACCGAAGACATTTAACCACTTTTCATTTTCAGATGAAATTGACGCTCATTTCAACTGCTAAACATGCGAAAGCGTATTAAATGTGTATTTACGAGTACTCGCGCATTAAATATCACAGAAGCCGCAGTAGCTGCGCTTGGCATGGCTTGGCAATCCCTTTAACGATTTAACATGCGTTAGCGGTGCCGTATACTTAAGTAGATGTTTAAAGTTTGACGCTAATGCGTCTCAATGTTTTGTTAAACATAGCTCAGCTTAATGCGAGCATAACAAATGATTTGCTAGATGTGTTTTGTTTACATCTTCTCTTGCACTGCATTTTTCAATTTCAAGAAGTAGACCAAATAAATGTTGACAAATTCCTTTTGGGGTTTTTTGTGTTTTTGTGTTTTTGTGTTTTTCTTTTTTTCTTATCTCTATGCCTTACCCAAATCCGAAAGTAACCTAATAAATTACAAATGATTTTTGTTGTATTGCAAGTAGTGTTGTTTTGTATATTCTTCATCCAATGTGTTGCAACATTTTTAAATAGTAATTTTTCAGGAAAGTCTAACCGACCAAGATAGACATAGGCATACACACATGTACACACACGCACACATGTGCACATAAATGCATAAGGATGCACTTTAAATTTAACCAAAACAATTTTAATCGTTTGTTCCACAAAAATACCACAAAATACACTCACTTTCAAGAAGTGAGTTCATGCACTCACATACGTCTTGTTGTACATGTTATGTATGCATCTGCATAAATGAGAACTATTTTCACACAGTTGCTAAAAGTGATTTATTTTTCTTTTTTGTAAGTCGTCCTAGTCTCCGTTGCGTGCGTAGTAAAAAGATTTGATGGAATTTTCAAACAAACCCATCGCACAAGCCTCCAGAGTCTAAAGTTATTATGCCACTTTAGATTGCCTGCAATCTTGCTGTTTCGGGGGCATCGTATATATTGAATGTTGATGTAAGTTATGTCGGCCAAAGAGAAATGAGAAATAGATTGAGAGTTAAATCCCAAGTAATCAGACAACGAAACGCATAAATTGCATTTCCGAAAGAAAGCCAGGAAAAGTGAATTTCCTGACTTCGTACAAATGCACAAACACACGAAAACATACGCGTATATAATATATATATATATATATATATATATATATATATATATATATATATGCACATACGAATGTATCGAGCTTGAAGGGAAAATTGCATTTTCAACAGCCTCCGTGTATGTAGGAGATAATAAATGGTGTTTCCTTTTTTAGGTGCAAACGAAAGAGTGTATGTATGTGTGTGTGTTTATTAGCACGAGAAAATGAAATGTTTCGAAGACGCATATATATGTTAACGCAGGCCCATTTACCCATTTACACATACTCGTACGTAAGTTGTCTAAACATTATTGTAACTGGCATGTTGTGGTAGATACGATGGAACTATATGGCAGTTATATGCGGTGAAGGTGATAATGTGATGATATTGGTGAATGTGTTTTAAGTCTACTGTAAATCTTCCTTGATGTCAGAACGTGAGTCAAGTGAAAAGGCATGCAAAAGGGCAGGCAAGCAGGCAGCCAGGAAAGCAGTCAGGTATATTCAACTTGGTCCATGTTTGACAATGTGGCCACAATACAGCTTAAATGTGGTAGCTGGACGCGACCAAAGAGACAAACTTCGTAAAACTGAAGACACAACAGCAAGTGCGATGTCAAATACCACGAATTGACCAAAAGTCTAGTTATTGTTGTTGTTGGCATAGAGAGTTTATGGATTCTCTTCTTTTTTTTTTTTTCTTTTTTTCTTGCTCGTTTCATTTTTAAGGCACAATCATGTTATTCTTTTTGCATACTTCTCGTCGAATGCATGCACAATATAGGACAACGAAGGTCTCACGTTTGCCAAAGAACTTGAACATTGTCACTAACCAAAGTTATTATCACAAGTGGACAGCTAGAGAGACAGAGGGACTTGTTTGTTCCTTTCGTCATAGCATTATTATCATCATTGAGTACAGATTTGCTTCCCATACAGAACAAGTTAACGACAAAATAAAGTCAACTTAATCTACGGTTTAGGTCCGTTTCATGCCTACAAGACAGATGAGCAGACAATGCAACCGGCCTGCAATTAAGTTCAACATGGCAAACGGTCGGCATTTTTAAACATAAGAAATTTACCAAAATTTACAACGTTCACCACAAAAACTATGACCTAC
Organism: Glossina pallidipes; assembly: GCA_000688715.1. Classification (NCBI taxonomy): domain Eukaryota; kingdom Metazoa; phylum Arthropoda; class Insecta; order Diptera; family Glossinidae; genus Glossina; species Glossina pallidipes. The sequence continues at coordinate 109,111 of KK500178.1, read as the reverse complement.
GGTATGTTTGTAATGCGATTGCATTCGCATTCTAAAAACTGCATGCTAGAGAATGCAACAACCACATAAACAACTAGTACCATTTATTTCTATGCTCATATCTTGAATGCATTTTTACTGCAATTGACCCAAATGGTTTTCCTCAAAATTTGACCAGTAAAACCCCAAAGAAAAAAAAGTTATTGGGCATTGTTCGGTTTCCCAAATATGTGCCTTGGTCTTATCGTACATACATATACAAATCCATATATATGAATGCGCATATATATATATATATATATTGTTTTTGTTTTTGTTTCTGTTTTCGTTTAATTTTTTTTTTAGTTCATCTTCTCTGTAACCACTTACGTACCCATATAAATGAACTTGTCAGTAGTACGGAAGTGTCATGATGCCTACAATGTTTTGATTTGCCGATGTGCGTGCATGCGTGTATTCGTGTGCGTGTGTTCGTGTCTCTACGGGTGCGTAAATAGTGCATATACGGGTCTATATGTGACTACACATAGACTTACAATAATGATTGTATGTATGTGCGTGCGTATGTGCTATGGATTTTTGAAAAATGCATGTTAATCTTTGCTATGATTATGCTGCTGCTTGGCAGACAAATGATTTGTTTAGATTTAAAATTTGAAAATCAAGTATTGAAAGTGAAATAGTGTTTAATGGGAAAATAGGAAAATTTTTGAAAGATTTTAAAATCACTTAAGGCAATCAATGGGAAAATTTCACAAAATTTTCTTTAATAACAGGTTTTTTTCCATAAAAAAAAAAAAATAAATAAATAAAAAGAATATGCAGTAAAATGTAAAATATTCAAAAACTTTCCCTCAAAAATTACAAAACATCAAACTTCCATCAAAACTACGATTTCAGATACGTTTTGGTAAATGGTTTTTCCAAATTATTTTTAATAATATTAAATATGACGTAAAATGTCAAGAATTTCAAAACATTTCAAACTGCGATTTGCATGAGTATAAAGAGGTGGCTATCGTGAGGTGTTTCCTATTTTAGTTTTGAAATCAGCGACTGAGTGCTCAGCAATTGGAACAAAGAAGTGGCGTAGACTCATACCAGAGCCTTTAGTTAACACTGAAGCAAGGTTATAGCAGACTTCAAAAGCAATTGAAACGTAAAGACGCTAACTGTGAGTGTGATAAGGTCTGTGTGGCTTAAATCGATTTTGAGAATAGCCCTGTAAATGCTTACTATAGAATTAAAGATTTCTGTATTAGTCTTTGCTCTTTCTTGAATATTTACAAATTTTTCATAAATAATATCATTTTACCCTACACTAGTCTTGATAAAGCGTACATCAAAATTGGTCGGATATTTTTAACACCCAGAGAGGCTTAAGACAGACCCATAATCTTCTGTTATATCAGAATAATTGAGCATGTCTTTCCGTCTTTCAAGCCGATTTTTGTTCATGTATTCTTGTGTTTAACTTGAATTTCGTATACTGATGCGTTGTTGTTCTCGACAAAAGTCGCTGAGTAGTTGTACTTTGAGTTAACAAATTGCTGTGTAAAATATGGATCGGATGAACCGCTGTATCAAACCCATTCTTTTATTACCGTTCCAATGGAAAGCGGTAAAATCATCAAATACTCCATATTGCGTGGTGAAGACAAGTTCATATTCGTAACACGACGAAAGGATTAAATGCATCAAATTTGGACAAAGTAGGTCTATTTTCTGGACGTCTCCTCATATGAAGTTTCTCATGGACAATAAACAACAATTATTCATTTGTAGTTGCTATGACAAACCAAGTGAAAACATTATAGTCGACCGCGGCCTGCCATTGAACGCCCCCTATCCTACAATTTTCATGCAGCTTAATACTTTCATGTAATGACTTTTCAAAATAATGCGTTACATGGACGTGGAGAAGCGGCCGAAAAAGTAATTCGTTCTGAGCCATTTTACATGGTCTTCATTCTTGCGGCGAAACATGTTGTTGTACCAAATTTCAACAAAATATCTCATCAATGGTGACCTATAGGTTGAACACAAATAAATACATGGATAGACCATAGACGGACAGAAAAGCTTAAATCGATTCGGACAGTGATTCTGATTCGATGGCAATAATAAAAGTTGGATCTGTATCAAGTCCTTATGGGTGTGATGCACATTCGTACAAACTTAATTAACCCTGCAATACAAGTTATGTACGGTATAAATAGAAGAAGAAGAATAAAATCTTTAAAGAGAAAGTAAAATTTATAAAATTAGACAACAAGTGTAGCATTGTGTTAGGGAATATGATCTACGGTATTCAATGACCGATTTTATCGATATATAATCTTTTTATTCGTGCTTTGGTTACACAAAATATATGTATGTAAATATATGTGCACATGAGCATTTCGAAAATTACACGTTACGTTACATGGAAGGCAGCCGTGTAAGTAATGCGATCGAATCTGTTTCCAGTAGGATTCGTCACTTGTCCAAAATACGTCAGGGTAACAAATTTCGTATATATATCTAAAACGTTACGACCTCTAGGTTGAAAAAAGAAATGCAGGGACAGAAATCAGATGGGCATGGCGACAGACAAGCTTAAATCGATTCAGAATCTTAATAATAAAATATGAGCAGATCTTAAATTTTTGTGAGTGTTACACGTACGTCCCTGCAAACTTAATATATGTTATCGGAAGTGGCAACTGATGTAGGGTACAAAACAGTCAGGTAAATTCCGTATTTACAACCTACATCAGTTGCGGTACAAGGGTGTGTTAAGCTTGTGCGGATATACGCAACACTCAGAACAGCTTGAGCTGTAGCTCAGTCACTCTAAGTTCGTCCGTTTGTCTGTCTATCGATCGGTCCGTCCGTTTTGTTTTTTCGCGCTTCACCTGGAGGCAGTCATTTCTGAGATATTGTAATGAGACTCGGTACATTGACATGCCTTTACCCAAGGATTAACGCTTTTACAAATGGTTCGGATCGAACCACTTTTACGATCATCTCGCATACAACGCCTAATTTCGAAAAGACATTATACGAACAACTGTTAAATGGTGGGCAGTGGCTTACCATAGCTTCTTTAATTGTTATTGTATGCTAATAAAGTAAACTTTAACATCATTTTACGTGGAATACGAGTTGTTGTTGATTACTTCATTAGGTATACAAATATATATAATGAAATCATATGATTTTTTACATAAAAGCTGAAATTACAGAAAAATCTCGGAATCACTTAAATGCCCTCGGTGTAAAGGCTGCTCCATTGCTCTATTGGAGCTGAATATCAATGAAAATATTTTCTGTTGAATAAAAGCAACGCAATGTTTTTTTCTTCTTAAATCCTCTTCTACTTCGAATTTCGAATTCCTGAACTTTCAATAAGAATATGTGTTCTATAGTTTTCTTTTTTGTTCACCATGCGTATGCCAACATATAAATAGGAATCATTTTTAACTCTGCAATGTTCTTGCCTATTCTTCAGAACCTAGTTGTCGGAGTGCTCTGCCTTTCTCTTTATTATTTTCTTTTCTTTCAGTCACGACATCTAATGATTTTCTCTTTGCAGTTTTCGAAATTCGATTCCAGCTTAAATCTGATGGGATAGATAAGCTTCAAAATATTGTGAACCGTATAACATATTTTGCTTATCCCCTTTTTCGATTCCCAACCCATTTCGTTGAACGATGGCAGTTCTCTAGATCGAATAGAAACCCTTTGTCTAACCCATCAGCCGAGCAATCTTTTACTGTGCGTGTTGTTAGATATTGGAAGGCCTTATCGCTGAGTCTGAAATCCTTCGATGATTTCTTGAATACGTTTAGAAGACAATTGACCGCACTGTTACTAACAACATAATGTGTATTTTGTTGCTGGCAGGAATTGATGATTATGGAGCCATCCATCTGACTTGTTTACTCACTTATGTTGTGATTTCTTTTTGCTCATGAAACATATCTATGTATCTAGGTAATAGGCCTATTGCTTTATAGTCACTTAATAAATCAATAAATGGGATGAAATGAAAATGTTTTGAAACGTTCAGATTCGAATTAGTTGCTGCTTCTTACCGTAATAATAACTTTACTTATATATAATAAGTATTTGTTAGATTCCTAATAATTTCCACTGAATATGAGAGAGATTGGCTTAATTTCAACAGCAACCCGCAGTAACTAAAATACCTTTGCACCACATTTTGACCTTCACAAGGGTCATTTTGTTGGAGTAATATAAGAAAAAAAAAAAAAAAAGAAAAAAAAAAACTGAGTATATCGCTCTACCGTTCTTAAAATCTTCCAATTTATATAAAATTTCATTCTCTGAAAAAAAAAAAAAATTTTTTTTTGTAGATTAAAAGTTTTTCTAAAGGTTTTTATGTGAAACAAATCTCAGAGATTTTAAGAAAAATTTACAAAAGAAAAAATATTTACAAGAAACAAAAGTTACTACAAAATATTTTAATTGAAAAATCTATTACAGTGTAATGACAAATAAGCCCTCGCATATACATATACATATACGTATATATATCTTCTCTTCCCGCCTATCATAGACACAAACATGAAGCCACCTTTTAATAACAAGAATTCTGAGAACAATGCAATTAAGACAGTTTCTGACACTGCAAATGACATAATGTCAGTTTTGTCACCTTCTGATAGCAGTTAAGCAAACAACAGCTTAGACATTGAGCGGAGAGGAAGATTAAGGTGGAATATATATTAAGGTGCGAATGTATACAAACACACAAAATGTCAAATGCAATGTCATAAGGTGTAGATATATGCAGGTAAGTGTGAGATGACGACATAATATTGAGGTCGTATAAACGGAAATTGTTAAAGTGTCCTTTTGCTAAACAAAATATCCTTGCAGCGTTAAAATTCAAAGACGTAAAATTCAATACAAAAAGGAAGAGAAGGGTAACTTGAGCTTGATTACACTGCATTGAACAATTGAAGTGTCAACATTATACCTTATGAGGGTGTCATAATGAACGTTAGTGTGATTGTTTGTGCACACGTCCAAACGCAAGCACAACGTATTGGAATGAGAGATACATAACGAGCATGTCATAGTATTGACGGCAAGCATTCGAAGTCATTTAATTTGTTAAATTTTGTAATGTGCAACAGCATTACGTTGACCATACACGAATTGAAGGGGAGTGTAGAAGACGCAGAAGAAGAAGAAGAAGAAGAAGATGAAAGCAAGGTAACACAATATAAGAAAGGGTTTTTCTTCTTGCTCCTGTAATAATAATAATAATAATAATAATAATATGCAGAGTAAATGCATGCTCGTATACGCATTTACACAAATACATACATACACACACGCACGCACATACACATAAATTCACAGAGACACGCATATGCATATATTGATAAGTATAGCATATAAATGCGTAAGTTTGTAAGCATTAATTTTTACTATACGTATAAACATCATCAATGCATATGTCTGCGGTTTTGCTGCGTTTGTTGTTTTATACAAATTCTGGGGTATTTTGAGACTCGAATTATGCTGTTGTTATTGTTGTTGTTTCAAAACTTATGTATGTTGACATAGCATGTCAACACAAGCCAACAAGACTTACACAGAGACAGGCATACGTATAAGCAATTGTCTGACTATCTGTCGTTTGAGCAATATATAGTTAGATAAGTGTAGGTTTTTTTTTTTTTTTTGGTTTTTTTTCTTCACTCTTGTCCATATACACACTTACAATCAGAGTCACAATCACACTCATACTCACATTTCACTTCATATGCCAGGCAAACGATAACTCTTGAATGCATTAGAGTTTTGCACTAATTTTGTCATGTTAGGCATTGATTGGAGTTATGCCTGTAAATCCAGTAACATCTAGGTGCATGCATATGTGTTCATGTGTTTTATGGTTTGCATAAAATGCTATGCTATGACATCCAATGTCTGCCATCTCTACCGGAAATGCAAATTATGTAATGTGTCAAGTAACCGGAAAATTCATTTTAATTGCTCTCGATATGCAACAATATTCTACATTTACACATATATACTCATATACATATATATATATATATGTAAATGCACATACACATAGACATACACACCCTTGCACACGTCCCTACGTACCTACGTACGCACGTATACGTACGATATTAAAATGAACAAACTTGAAATCTTCTTATTTAGCATAATGATTAAATGCACATATGTTTGTCATGCACATGCACTATTCATAATAATGGTATGAGCTTGTGTGCAACTAAGTGTTAAGTTGATCAAATTTGGTTATGATTTTCTGTAATAATGGTTGCTGAGGTGTTAATTAAAGGTTTAGCGTTACAGTAATATTTTACATTTCAATGAAATTGAGTTAAGTGAAAAAAAAAAACAAGAAATCTAATGTTATACGTGTGGCATTCTCTACTTTCTTTTTGCTTTCACATGGACGTTGTCCCTTGATCAGAAGAGCCATGACTCTATCAACCAAATGCTAATTTCTAATAATTTGTGTCCTTCAGAATATTCGTTTCAATGTTTCAATTAAGTGGCAGTGAAGAAATCCTTTCGCATTGAAGAACATTGGCCATCAGCTAGTATTTCCTCTTTTTAAATGGAATCTTTATATTTCGCATTTAGCAAATTTTCAGCCCGAAAAGCGGAAGCATTAAACTCTAAGGTTTAGGGGACTGAATGTTTCCGCACCTTCTGCACGTCCATCTTAATCAATGAGTTAGCAAAACGAATTTGCCAGAAATAATTCAAATTGTGATTAGACTGAAAAGGGTTGTGGCAAACTATTTGCACAAATGTTGATCCATTAAAAAGGTGTAGCAAGTGAAGAATCAATAACTGGCTGAAGTAATTTTAATATTTTTTTTTTTTTTTAGGTCTACTTTTCTCAACAGTCATGATAGCATCAAAGTGTGTGACAGACTAAAGAAATGATATCTGGATTTGGACACATTATGGACGTCTATTCCGTTAATAATTTCCCCTCTATCATTGAACAGGATTTTCTGCGATCACGGGTGCCAGGTAAATCTTGAACCTTATTAACCGACCTGACCTGACCTGACATTTGAGAATGAAGCGTTTGTTCAAACTGCACTTCTATCTAAATTACACATATTAACACAAAATGCTTGACTTTGAGGATGCAGAGCAATCGCGCATCTCACACAAGAAGAAAAACACATGTCTTAGGTAAGTGTCGTCTTGACCAAACGAGATCGCATTATATTTTTCTTAAGTACGTGAAACCCCAAAGCTTAGTGCCCACCTGGCGTAATGAAATGTGTCCGTGGAGGTGTGACGAGTGAGACACTATGCAAGACTCTTATATCATCGATCGCCGCAGACTTGTCGTTCTTTATAGGTAAGTACGAAGAAAGAAGATTACGCAATATATAGTCAAAATATTTGATATTCAATCATACTTCATGCATCAAATGTGAGTCACTTCTTGTCACTTGTGTCTACGTCCTTCAAGTTTAAATTTCAACGACTGCGGCGCCGTTACTTCATCTACCAAAATGTGAAAGTGATATGTGTTTAGATATGCATGTAGTGCATTTGACAAAAACTACGCTAGAGACTGAAGAAAACCATTTCTGGCGAAAAAAAAAACAAGAAAAAAATGATCTTTTCTTGCCAGTCGTGAAACTTTTCGTTCCGTATAGCGCGTAACAACAATACTTTTCAATAAAAAATTGTTTTTTTTTTTTTGCGTTTATTTATCATAATAATTTTAATTTAGATTAGACCACCCTCAGGTTGACTGCCTATTTATGTTATACATGTAAACTGTATGTATCTCTATGCAGCCATTTATGCGATAAAATAACTTTTTAATGATGTTTATCATCAACTTTATAAACAAACACAAAGCATGGCTGTAAAGGAGAGAAGATCATCTCAATCAGATCATTTTTGTTTTTGCTTTTATATTTATCGCTTTGTCGTACGTAGCACACACTTCCAGTCTTTGATATGTTGCGCTTGTCTACGCAACAAAATTTTATGACTTTTTTACATTTTTACATTTTTACATTTTTACATTTTTACGATATTGTAAAACAATCACTTTTTAAAACAGTGCCGTTGAGGCAGGCGTTTGTATTACAAATTCTAGTCAATACATAGACCCCATATACCGCAGATTTTGCGCATTATTTTTACTTACTAAGTTGGGGTTAAAAACAAAATTCCAAAAAAACGTCTTGACTCTGATAACTGTTTAAGAAGTAAAGATGACGAATATGCCGAAGATTCTCAATTGTTACTTTCATGGGCGATTTAGATTTGTATGCAAACAACTGAAGGATCTGAAGTAAATAATGTCCGGAAATGACTCAGAGAAGAGAACAACGTACATTTATATTACTATTGCTTATAATTATTGTCTCTCTCTCTCTCTCTCTCTCTCTCTCTCTAAAATGCTAAAGCACTTCGCTTACGGCATAGAGTTTCTTACGCTGACCTATAAGAATTTTCATTCTATTTGATGACTCACTTTATTGTATTCACAAGAGCCATCCAATAACGGAAAATAAATTAAAATCACTCAATCATTTATGGTTCCATTTTTAATCCTTATAAAGAATTTTACAACAAGAGAATCCATTGCAAATTTCTCAGACAGCAAAATGAATGTTTTACGAGTATTGTGGCATCTTCGATATCTACAGCATCGATTTTAGGCGATACTACAGCCCATAAATATTGTTTGGTAATACAATCCATTCACTGTAAAAGTCGAAATATTTTCAGAAGTATGGCCGGCCCAATTATTATTATGGCAGCCCAAAAATTACCCCAAACAAAAAGTACTCAAAGACTGGACTCCAACGACTAATCGCTACCTGAGATGGTTTGACTATGTTTCTTAGGGTTTCGGAGTCCCTGACGAAACAGCTATGCCTGATTGCATACCCAGACGGATGAAAATAAGCCTCATCACTTAGAATAATTTTGTTAACAAAACCATAGATTTTCATAGCTTTGATTCGATGTGTGGGTCGATTTACATCTGAAAACGTCGGTGCATTAAATTTCGTCAAAATATCTTAAAAATCGCGATTTGTAGACTGAACATGACAAACATCAGACAGACGGACAAACAAAGTGTTTCTGTATCGATTATTACCATAAAAGATGAGTCTACCTTTAGTCATTCTGGGCGTTATATGCATGCGCACAACCATATACACGCATACCCCTATGTACCGGCCTAGTATATGCTGATACCTCTCATGGAAATGCCCTGAAGGAGATCATCTTAAACGGGACTATTAAAATTATTTGAATTTTTTTCTCTTATCTCTCCAAGCTATTAGGGAAAAGCATATGTGTGTTGGAATGAATTGTGAATAAATTCAACATATCTAGCGGTCAGGTTATACCAAATATTCACGTAAACTTGTCGGTTTTCCTTCTCAACTTATTTCACAGAGTTGGATGGTTGGATATTAAAACAATGTTTCCATGTAATCCAAGGATCGCTGGAAATTTTTTTATCCCACTGTTTGTTTATTAAACATTGACTTTGATCCTAATTACAAATTGTCTTTGGATGCTAAACGTCTTAATTGGTTCTATTCGCTTGTGGGAATAATGAGAACGAAAGGGAGAGGGAGAGAGCACATAAATAAAAATTAGATTGAAGATCGGCAAACATGCATATGTACACACATGGTATAAGGTTTGAGCAGTGGCGTGGTATGGCCGTGGTATCAAGGTGTTAAGGTCTTCTATTTCTTACTAAATAGTCACAATGCGGACGCACGTCATTATTTGTTATATGGAAGGGTTAATATAAAAACATTCTTATTCATCTTTGTTAATTCTTGTGCACTTTTCTGCGAGCTAGTGATTGAGCGAAGAAATTTTTCCTCAATTCTGTTTGATAATTGCTACGAAAGAAGCTACGGCTGTACGTCGTATTGCTACATCATCTATTAATTGGTCATTTCTGGCTGAACATTTGCCACCGTATCAAAAAGCTTCTGCTTCTGCGTTGCCATCAAAACCGAATCAGATGCTTATGTATGTGTCGTTATGTCCAACCCCGAAGCAGTATACAAAAATTAATTGCGCTTACGACAAGAATTTAATTCCTGTTCCCGATTTGATAGATAATTTCCAGAAATCATATGACAATATCCTATCCACTAGATAGTGCTATCTTTATCTAGCTAGAAACTCAAGCTAGAGAAACGAAAGCTGAAGTGGACTTATTGGAAAAAAATTCTAGTTAGCGCTCATCTGAATTCACTGCGACTGTAGAAGATTGTTGCGACTCCTTCAGCGATTAAGCTTTGCATACTATTTATCGGTCGATTCTGAAGGACAAGTTGATTACGTATCGAAGCCACAACTAATCGCTGGGCTTGAATCTGCCATAGAACATTAAACTATTATTGCAATTGCACCGGGGCTAAGTCATAAGATATAAAAGTCTTTGATTATTCACTCAATACATTTAAAAGCTAAATAGGTAATGGGCTTCTTGCTGGTCCAGTCGGTTCGGAATTCTTAATGAAAGCATAATGGGGGCAAAATCTCGTTGCAATATTTGCTACTACTTTTACTTAGTGCCTATTAAACAATTTCCTGAATTTTTCGCCTGAGAAACCATTGAAATCTTTTATTTAATAAAAGCAACAATTTGCTCCTAATGCTTCTCTACAATCTCCGAAATTTTCTAATATTTAGTGAATGAACAAGTTCTTGCTTATCTGAGCAATAACTTGTTATCGGAAGCTACGCCGTACAGATCCGCAAGCGCTTCTGCTTACAGCTGTAAATGGAAGCCAATATTTTTTAAGTGATAAACGAGACACTGCCATTCTACAACCTCTAGACAATCCCTGAGTGATTGGTCATATCAAAAAAAAGCCCTTTATCTAGTGCTTCAATCAATTCTTTCGATCGCTATTACAGCTAACTCTCATTTGCTTATCCATCTCTACGCTTATCCAGTATTAAGCAGAATGCAGAGTAGACTCATTACCCTTTGATATTTTTACTCTCTTCGACACTACTGCACATAGAAGTAATAGATTTAAATTTTCGAAGTATCGGGTAGCAGTCGTGCACCCTATGTGAAGAGATGCTTTTAAATAATGACAATGGAAAGAATTTGCCGAAGAAAAAGACGAAGTTTCTAAATAGTTGTTGTTTACTTAATATGGCCTCTAATTTGCTTTAATTAAATGAACTTTTTGCGACATTAAGTGACATTAGCCCATCTCTAAGTATGTGGTCCTATGTTTTAGCAAATTCAGTCTTTTGAATATTTTCAAAGTCTCTATTAAACAACGCCAGTTGTCTCAAACAATACTAAATCTATTCTTATTAATCAACTCTACTCGCGGCAGTTAACTGAGATTTCCACGACTGAGCTTCACCTGGTCGCTCTTCAAATCCCATCAAATAGGATCTGTTTACACATCTATTGCGATGAAAAGTTGCAGAAATTTCTCGTTCTTGCTGTTGTGACATAGGAGGCAAGAATTTAAAAAAAATGTTTGTCTCTTAATACAGATATATAGTAAAGGATATAATATATACAAGTAATAGAAGTAATGGTTTCAGCAGGTAAAATTTTACTGGGAGTATTAAAGAATATCAGTTCAGAAATGGACATTTATGACATAGGACGAAATCGTAACCCCCGCGTGAACGATTTACCGTTATGTTGACGCTGCGTAATAAAGGATAAGGAAACCTGGATCCTATGACCCCGATATAGGCAATTTCCCGATAACCAAAATGTGTGATAACAATTGTAGTGATAATGATAATCATAATAAATAATTCATTTAGCGCTTATTGAAACATGGAAAAATGAAAATAGGTAACTCCATCCAGAAAAGATGATAAAAAGCGAAGAATCAAAAATCCATCACAGAGCCGATATCGTAATCACTGGTAAATAGAAAAAAGGAGAAGAGCAAATCTCCACCTGATTAGTGTATCTATCTATACGAAAGGAAATGCAGAAAATCAATCTAAAAAATACGTAGGAAGAATAATTAATCAAATATATACCAATAACGCGACAATGGAATATTCAAAGAGTGAAAGTCGTCTACAGGCATTGATTGTATCAAAAACTTTAAAAGAAGGGCGCTAGAGGGAGCAAGCTAGGGCTAAAGCTAAAAATCTACAGAACACTGCAACGAGCCAGTGGAGGCATTGTGGACGTCTAGAATTGTAAGAAGTCTTGTAGACTACTTTATGTAAAGAAATTGGTGACAAACAAGAAACATTACATATGCATATGCTTTGAATTATGTAAACCTGTGTACGTGAAAACTTCTATTCATTCTTAAAAAAGAATGGGACAATAAATGGGAGGCAACAATAATAATTGATACTAATAACAATTCAAGGCAAGACATGCAAATGGTAAAAGAGATCGCGGCTTAAGAAAATTGCTCCATTAAAAAACGATCACTTATAGGAAATTTGTAAAAACTAGGAACGTCTTGAAGCAATGACAAGCAATAGTTTCTTCATAATAAAAATACAGTTACAATATCGCTTTTACTCCAAAATTTTGCAATCAATTCAGTTCATTTGCACAGCACATGTGATACACTGCTCCCTTTGTATCCAACTCGTAGATGAATAGACGATAGTTTCTAAAAGAGTGTAAACTATTTTTCGGTTCATTTCGATAAACGCATTGATTCGCAACGAGATGGTATGAATTAATCGCCGAAATTCGATGATCTTGAATTGGTGAACATTGATTTATTTTGAAGTTATCTCAACTAACTATCGGAAAAGGTATTCAACAAAAACTATTACCTATCGCTTCCTATGAATTTTTTTAGCAAAGTTTGAAAATTTTAAAACCGAGTGGGCATTCATTTCTAAATATTCCATATATCATATATAAGAAGTCTTCGCACTAAGTGCTAAGCAGAACTTTTCATTAAGTTCTCACAATAGATGGACCAGGGTTTCATGCAATCATTTCACACACCCAGACATACGCATCAGAGAATCCGAAAAATAACAAAATATTCTCGATCAGCGTAGGAGACTGGGGGTCAGATTTGGTGTCATCCTGTATGATGGCATTCTCAAAAAAGTAATTGAAATTTGTTACATGATCCGCCCATAAATTTGGGAGCACGGATCACGGACCACGAAAAAATAATATCGGAAATTTCAAAACTTTTTTCCTCACTTACTTACGAGTTATAGACGATGTTGAAAAAAACTATGACATTTCAACAAGTTCCCTGCATATATACATATATATATATATATATATATATATACATATACATATATATATATATACATATGAACATAATTAAAAAATTACTGTTAACTGTATTTGAATTTTGTTTTATTTTTTTTTTATTTTTATTGTTTTAAATCATTTATAAACGTAATCACACAACATTCTTTTTATCGCCACAACTGACAAAGAAGTGAAATCCGCTGTTATACTCAACACACAGACGGTATTATTATTATTACTTGTCAACCACTAACCTGTGGCCACATACGTTGGGTTTAGGATTGGGATACAAAGTGAATATATTTACGTTTTCTAGTTTGTTTTTATTTTTAATTTTTTATTTTCGCTTTTTGACGGACAGCGTCTTTCAATACACGAAACGAGACACATTCACTACTGCGCTATGTTTGGAGAAATCCTCAAATGTTTGGTTAACTGTTTGTTTAAAATTTGTTTGTTACATATGTGTAGAGCGATATTTATACGCGTTCACACACACATATACAATACAATATAATATGCGTATATATATATATGTGTGCGTGTGTGTGTGTTTGTTTGTGTTGTATTAATTTTCTTTTAATTTTTCTTTTTTTTTTTTGTTTTGCTTTTGTTTTGGTTTTTTTTTTTTTTTTTTTTTTTTTTTTTTTTCAATAATAAAAACACAATGCGGCGAGATTGATTGCACAAGAGAGTTATAATACGTATATGAGTTGTGTGCGTCAGTGATGATGTGTGGAAAGTTTGTGTTGATTTTATTTGGTTGCGTTTTGGTTTTTTACGTATTTCAAGCGCTAAAGTTATAGTAGCCAACCAACCAGCTAGTCAGCCCATGAGCCAGCGCCAACAACACGTACCATATAGGAAACGTATACATTCATACATACGAATACTTGCACATAAACAAAAGCATATAAATATTTGTACGCAGTATATGGGCGAAGAAACACTCAATTAACAGAATAGCAATGAACAAATATTACATGTATGTTAGTGTGTATGATTGTGTGCATGCGATTGAGTTGAGCAGAGCGCAAGTGTTGTTTTTATATAATGTAGCTCCCAATCATTGTGCTGGTAATGATTATGATTTTGGGTATAGTGAGGAGTGGTTGAAAAATCTGCACAAAATTTTCCGACTCGCTGACGATGGAATGATTTTGAAAATACCGTTACATATGCACGATCTTCTTGCATACAACTATAAATAATACATATATATATATCTATATATATCTATATATATATATGTGTATATATATATATAGATAGATTCATAAGTATGATTAGCTATCGCATTATTTGTTTGATGAAAAGGAATACATTTGAAAATGTTCTCTTAAGCTCTCCAATAGGATAGATATGCTTATGCTCTTTTCGCTCTTGCTGTCTTACTCTTTTGCTTTTATTGTGACGAGATACTCATGATACAGCCGCGCACACACGCACGCACACACACGTACATGCTTTGCATGCACAAATTACTCTCTTAATTAAAGTGGGAATGCTCTTCGGTTCTCAAATAAAACTGCATTCTGCAAATATGCAAGCACCGGTTTAACTATGACTGTATTGGTTTTCGACTTTCACTCAACTCTTCTTTTCTTTCCTGTTGTTTTTTTTTTTTTCCTTTCATATTTCAATGCACATTTAACCAACTAAGTGACTGCAGGACGAATATACGGGAATTTGAAAATAATGTTGAAATTTTGTCTTTTTATTCGATAGAGAGAAACTCTTGCGTATATACGCAAGAGTGTTTGAATGATCGATAGTTATGGAAATAATTTTTAATTTATTTCGACTGAATTGTTTTTCTTTGCAACTTTTTGTTTCTTTTTTTTCGTTTTCTTTTTCTAGTCCTACTACAATTTCCTTATTTTGTTTGTAGTCCATAAATAATTTTCTTATGAATAGACAGACAGAAGTAACAGATGTATAATGCATGTCTTTATTTATTAGTGTTTGTGTGTGTGTGTGTGTGTGTGTGTGTTGGTGTGTGCATTGTATTTGTTTATTGTTTTTGGTAATATGCCCAAAAATGTTGCCTTTTGTGGCAAAGTGCAGATTTTCAGTTATTACCAACAACTAACCACGTTTTGTGGTATTGAAGTTGTGTGAAATAATATTGGTAGGCCATGTACATATAGAGAAGTGCTTCAAATTGTTATATAGAGGTGTTGTTGTTGATTTTTTAGGTATTTTATTCTTTCTTTGTCTTATCATTCACCTTCACATACATGCATATGCATTTTTTTGTACATATTTATTATAAATAATTTTTATAAACTCAAAATTTTTTATTTCATTTTCTTTGCCCCCCTCTTTCTCCGCCTTGATGCATAAGTGTACATAAGCACAAGCATTTATGTGTGTTTGTATGGGTGTGTGTGCATTTATATATACAGTTGTGATAAAACAATTGATTTGTTGTGACTTTTACCATCATCCTGGTTTTCTTTAAGGTTATGTTTATGGTTTTATAAAATTGATTTGTTTTCAAATATCTTACAGAAAATCTTTTTCTCTAAAACTTTTCATTCACACGTAAGTGTGTGTACACACATAGAAACCTAAGTACTTATACATAAAAGTATTTAACAAGTAAAACCTTTATTTTCCTTTAGCTCGAGACGAATTGCGGATACCTGCGGCCTAACGAAATCTCCGTAAGTCTCTGCCTTTCTTACAAAGCGACTACACAAGATGATCTAATGTTGAAATAGTTGTATCGAATTGAAAATCACTTTCTACTAAGACTTGTATAATTTGAAATGAAAATATTTTAAGTTGTTTTCCATGTTCCATGGTTAACTTGTCATCTTGCGAATTCCGCATAATCACTGGTTAGCACGTGACTTTTCCAGTGAAATCAAGAATTTATCTTAACTTAATTTATTAATTTTAATAAACTAAAACCAGTTGAATACGTGAATGTACAGACAGACAGATGGACACGTTATACGATTTAGGAATATTAGCGAATTTTTCCTGCTTGCTTCCGCTTGTTTGCATATGAAATATCAATATTAGTTTACCATCATTCCTTGATAATTCGTATAAAAATAATGCATAAACTCTACTTTTAAAATAAGAAATTTATTTATGCTTTAAATACATTTTTATATAGAAAGTATTCTCTAAAAATAAATTCTAAAGGTTATTTATTTTCATATAAAATTTTTATAACATCCTTTAATTTTAAAAAGAATTTAAAAAAAAAAAAAAAAAATTCCTTTTTAACTCAGAACTTCTTCTTGCAGAACATGAAATTTATATAAAATATCATTGCCGTAGTCTCTACAAATACGAGAAGCATTTCATTTTTTTTTTTATACCTATCTTGTTATCTGAGAAGGGTAAGATTTAAAGAATATATTGATAGTTTTCATCAAGAATCTTAATATGCTTGCTTCCAAATAGTTTTAATAGCCATCCATCATTATCTTGGATATTTTTACGCCAACAGGTATCCGTACGTGATCTTACAGCATTTTAGTACAGCTTTTCTTTATATCATAAGCAATAATAATGGCAATGTAAAATCATATTTATCAAGTGAATAGTAACGACTCCTGAACGTGATTGCTTCAAGAGGATGGTAACACATATTTTATTTAAAGTGTTCTCCATCCATCCATCCATCCACCTATCCATCCATCCATCTATCCATCCATTTGTCCATCGGTAATTACACATCTTCCTCATTATTTTGATAGCATATGTAATCAGAGGCGAAAGTGCAATTTTGAGATCGGTTTTCACTGCAATCACACCCGTTCTTATTGGTACAAATGCGTGCGAATAATACGCTATACTATATCTTCAGTAGGGGAAGCCATATATATTGAGTGTCTTCGGCTTTATCGTCTTTCTTGTTGCTGGTCCGCCTAGTCAACATCAGCATTGTTTACATTTCCGCAGTGCAGCCCTTGTAATTCAACAGCAACGATTCAACAGCACATTGGAATGAATCAGAAAAAGCGAACATATCCGCGTTTGAAATTATGTTTTTTCGACCAACAACTAAACTTATTCAAGGTTCCACATGAAACTATTCTGTGCATAGCTTTTTTGTTCTCAGGGGATATTCCCTAAGCATATGCGAACACGGTGTTGATCACGAAACGTTATAGAAAGATAGGAATGGAGAAAAGATGTAATGTTTGTGCATATTGGACGTGAAAATGCATACATCAGGTACAGTAGGAAGGATTGCTCTTGGTAGGTTATTCCAAAGTCGGGCAGTATGGTTAAAAAACGACGAATCGCGATTGTGTATTGTGCGGTATACAGGTAATTCCAGGACGAGTAGATGAAAACACTAAGAAGGCCATGTAGCGGTGTTCAAAAACTTGTTTGGTGAACAAATCTATTTTATCTCTATAGAACACTTGCCCTGCATATCTCCGAATATAAGCGCATTTTTAACGGGATAACATACGTACATACTCATATGCTCAATGCTTTGCAACGCTTAACGAGAACGCCTTCACATGCAGGAGTCACACTTTGGCAAATGCTCTTAAAAAAAGCCTTCAAAATTAATTTCTTTACCTGACTAATGCAATAAATTCCACGACAAAAAGGGTAAATATTGGGGACTAACAACATAGCCTAACGGTTCTATTATAGAGAGATAGTAGTTTCAATAAAAAAATATATTAAATAGATACTACGTTCCGTAGCTGATCTCAGCATGGCCATGCACTACAAGTAGCACTACAATCCATTTCATGTCACGGATTAAATTAAAGAAAATTAAGACTTTCTTCCGTATTTTCAAATAGAGATTTTCATGCTCTAAGTTTTCTTATTTTATCATCATTTTCGTTAATACTTGATTTTGAAGAAAGCATAAAACACAGGCTTCATTCCATTCGCATGCCTTTGCCTTTTTTACTTATGCTCGTTTAAGCGATATTGAGTTTACGGAACAACGCCATTGAGAAAAGCAACACAAGCAATCACTCGTCGATAATGATTAAACAAACCGATTACTGGTTATATCGCATGGATTGCTTTCTCATCTTTTGTTTCGATAAATACTTTCATTGAATTCCAGATCAATATTCTCTTTGAGTCGAGATGAAAAACTTTTAAAATGGTTAGGTTTCATCATTTAATTATTCTAAACATATTCCACTCGTATACGGATATACAGGGATTGGCGATCGATGTGTACACGTGAACAAGTTTTAACAATACTTTTACGGACTTTGATAAATTCAAGAAGCTTTGTGACGAAGATATAAATAGGCAGACAGATGGACGACCATGTCAAAGGACTACAAATTATTTTTGATATGAACTTAAGTACACTGCCGCAGTGTCTTGCCGCAATGAGTGTAATCACAATTTTGACAAAGCCATTTCTTTATTTACACACATTATATTAATATATTTGCGGTCTGTTCACGCAACAGCCCAAAAATGTAATTAAAATTACTTTTATTACTCAGTATAACTTTCCTTAAGCGATCTCTTCATTCGCTGATTCCATTATTGAAATAATTTTGCAAAATGTCTCTCCGTGTCGCTATTACTCCATCATTTGAAGAGAAACACTTGCCACTTCAGAATCTTTCGAGGTTTGCAATCAGCACGGAACTCTGAAGAACCCAGAGTTAGTGATAAAGTTAAGTCTTCCAACATTCCGTCACTCAATGCCTTTAATTTGGCCGACGCTAAGACGCCTTTACCTTGCCCCGATGTATAATCATTTCTTTTGTTTGCGAGCCGAATCTTTTCTCATTTAACTGCTCCAATATTCTGCTGCTAACTATTTACATGTAATCAACTAACGAAATTCCTTTATAATCCCCACCCTCTCCCCGCAATTCGATGAAAAAAATCCAATTTATCCAAATTATTCCTGTTATACTGGATGACCCTCCTTAGGAAATTGCAGTCGAGAGTAGTTGCGCGACAGACGTCTTTTCTATAGCTTCCTCGTGTCAAAAAAATTAGTTAAAATCTTATGTATTGGAGCGCGTGAACTACCTAAGGCCTCGATTACATTAGCTTCAGTTACCGTAGCTTTACCGTATCCTGGTCCTTTATGAACGATTTCTTAAGTAATAATGCATTTTCATCTAAAAAGCTTCTACGACCACGCTTAAATTAGGTAGGATGGGAAGAAGCATGGTTTCATCACGTTTTCATAGATCTCCTTCTCAGATAAACATTTTTATTCATTTTATGTAATTGAATCGCTCTACACATCCGCTTCCAGCAGCGTGTGGACGATGGAAGCTACTTATCAAATTAGTTCCTTTGCTTCGTACGCAGACCTTTTCGCAATTTCTCCGCTGAAAGTTTTCGATAATGAGCGTATAAATGGTTCGTGATCTTCACCTTAGCACATATCAATTTAGAATTTGCGAATTTAAGTCCAATTATTTCTAGGACTATTATAGGAAAGTTGCGAATTATGGTTTGCCAACTTTTATTTTATTCAGAATGTAATTTAAACAGTAAAAGATTTGTTTGGTCCAGATATCGTCAAATGAAGATAACTAAAATAATGAAAAATTGTAGAGAAATTTTCCAATGCCTAAGGAAGAAAGATTAGAATTTTTAAAAGCGAGTTAATTTTTATATAAAGTATTGGGAGTGATCTTCATCTATGAAGTGATTGTTGCAAGGCTTCTTAATCTTCCGGAAAAAAATTATTTAAGTTTCGAAAACCTTTGCCTCGAGTCATCTATGTCCGGCCACGCTGTTTGTCCATCTTCTACGTTACATATTCAAACAAAAAATTCTTGTAATTTTCCAGTACTCGGGATGTTTTCATTTTCCCAAGTCGAATGTACTCACACACACTAGTCCTTGTTAACTCCATCTCTATCTATAATATTTCCTGACCGTCGCTGTGCATTCATATACAGTAGATAGCTCGTCAATTGCTAGTCAAACATATCTATGTCTTTAGGAAAAAAACTTTTTATATGATTTGAACTTTCAAACGGCCTTCGTAGATATTTGCACGAAATTTTAGATCGGCCTGGTTTGTGCATTGCAGCTTTCAATCACGTTTTAAATGTTAGTCTTTTTTTTTCAAATCTTCTGTATAATTGTTTTCTCAATTCGGAGCACTTGTAAAGTTGACTTAAACCGTATATAGTATATATTTCCCATTCATACTTTCGTGCATTCTTGAAGAGGGGACGAACAATTTAAAAGACCGCACTACCTCCATTCTAGCCATAACATTAAAGAATTTCATATTGTGAGAATCAAAGTCATTGGTTCGTTTTTGTCGCATGCTAAGTTATAAGATCTTATATAAATGTTTAGTTATGCTAGGTGTGGAAAAATAAAAGGTCAGTATATCGCATTCGAAATCCCATCAGCTGTTTTCGTATATGATTGCAATTAATTGGCAACACCGATCAGAATGACAGAAAGTGGAGAAATATTGTTTCCGTTATCCTCTTTCTTCGTTTAAGGCTGAAGTGTGTCAGATATATATTGAATTATAAGGTGCGGCGGCTGCTCGAAATGGGTTCGAAGTAAGTAAACCAAATAGAATAGACAAACCTTTTTCTTACTTACTTTCTTACCTTTGTTCATACTTTATGATACTTATGCTAGGTGTGGAAGACGGTGTGACCACAAGAACATAAGGGAAATAAAAAAAGTGGCAATTACTAAGACCGTATAGAAAAAAAACATGAAAGAAGTAGAATATATAAGTGCAAGAGTGCGCATGAGTATGTAATTATAAAGGAATAGCCGTAAGTGAGTTGGCAGAGGAACTGTCAGTTCAGTTATTACAATTGTCCGTGAAGCCTTTTTATTGATTGGACGAGCTTAAGATCGACTAACATTCGAATGCACATGAGTGGAATGACCCACTGCGCGCCTCTGGGATCGGTGCGTTAACTTCAGCTGAACAATCCGGGCCGACTCCGAAGTTCGCCCCCCACATTATAAACAAAACACATCCTTGGAAGGAAAATATATTGTAACACTTTGGGTACAATTCTTCCTCATCGAGACGTGTACCGTTGCCAATAATGAAAACGAAATGATCGCGGGAGTTTGTAGAAGTAATGGGAACTAAATTGGGGACTAAATAAATATCAATTCCTCGGTGTAAATGCATTAAAATTGTTGTCAATTATTTATTTAAAAGTGACAAGAGTTGTAAAGAAAAGAAAAAACAAATTGCGTTTCACTTAAAAAAGCAAACTTTTAATCGTAACTGATGGCGTATACGTAATATTTGTTAAGAGTAAAAATTACTTAAAAATCATTATAACATCTTCTTCATTAAATGCATTACCAAAGGAAAAGCACTCTGCGGAGACTCTCGAGCCTATTTAAAATGTCAGCGAGATAAGCGTTACGACTGCGAGAACAGCAACAGAGGGGATAGGTAGCCCCGAAGCACGAAATAAGACAAACCAACAAATTTATGCATTTTACACACATATTAATTTGTATGCGTTCCCTTGCATGCATACGCGGTATATGAATAAAAGAAAAGAAAGAAAGAAAAACGCGATGCATACGTTAATAAATGAGGAAAAAACATGGCATACACAAAAATAAATAAACGATAACAATTGTAACAACAATAGCAAGAGCCAGTAGTAGTTGTACTATGTTAAAGGAAAACAGTGGAAAATATGGCAAAACCAAAAATCAGCAACCGAATGTGGTTAAGTATGCGAAAATGTACAACAAAAATAAAAACAACAATAAACGACAACAACAGCAAAACAACTTGAATAACAACAACGGTGATGTTGTAATGTAATGCACATACACACACACGCACACACGCACACACATATGCCCGCGCGCGTACATATGCATATGAATAAATTTACAAATAAAATAAAAAACTAAAAAAGAAAAAAAAACAAAAACAGAAAAACAGAAAAACCCTGTGTAATGAAAGCAACAATAAAATGAACGCATTATACGTTTTGTATGCGCGAAAGAGATGGAGAAAATGAATTGCGAAAAAAAAGGAAAAAGAAAAAAGAAATGAAACAAAAAAGTAACAACAACACTTTTGGGGTTGTCATGAACCACAAAAGTTGTTGCTTCATCATCACGTTAATGTTCATCAGCTCATCATCATCAACAGCAACAGCAACAGTAGAGACATCGGTTCCATTACCGATACAATTATCAATTGCAGACGTGAAAGGGGTTAAGCGGCCTACTGGCAAATGAGAAATAAAACTTAAATACGCACTCATGCTTTGCAGCCTCTCATGTAAATCCTGGCAATCATATATGTTGCGGCCGATAAGGAAATGCGTTTGGTCCAGTTGCACGGGTTTCCGCGTTGATCCATATATATACATATGTGTATATATATATAAATATATATATATACATATATATATATATATATATATATATATATATACATATGTGTGTGTCTATGTATATAGACCTGTAGCGCGACCATTATCGTAGCACACATATAATGCATGTCATCGAGCGCACTCCATACACACAAAAGTCAACAACAGACTTGTGAAAAATGCATTAACACACCATATCGAACAATGCTAGGCATGAAAATTTATATAAAAAAAAAAAAAATCAATAAAAAATCTACCATTTAACACACATATGTCGGGAAAAATGAAAAATACAAATAAGAATTTTATCATGATGCCGATGGTGATGTAAAAAGAATAAAAGGAATCGATGCATTTCGAAGACGCACCGCGACAGAGGGGGTAATGAGCAATGAATGGAATCGCCGAGAATGAATGTTTGGTTGTATTGTTGGTATGTATGTAAACTTCCTGTGCTGGCAACTTCCGTTTAACCTTTTCGAACCACAAATGTCCTTGTTCACCCTCAACATCACCGTCACCATCAGCGTCCACATCACCATTACCATCACCATCGTGGCCGTCATCATCATTATACGTATACGCACATACGCTAACCTCGTCATCGTACATATCGCGAGAATCAGAGGTATAATTCGTTTCACATATTATTGTTGTTGTTATTGTTTTCTGAAAATTTTTTTCCCGCTTGCTTGTTTTTTTCTCTGTTTAATCCATTCCATTACGGCCTTGTTTGCATCCATGGGTTTTCTTTGATTTTTCGGTTATTTCGGCTGGGAAATAAAATGAAAACAACAATACCGGCGATAGCAACAGACAAAAATGGCAATGGTTGCAGTGGTGAACAATCAAGCAGCAGCCTCAACGACTGCAAGCTGCTGTTATCCGGCTTGTAAATGTGGCCAGTTTTTGATGGTCATCTTAATATGCATTGAAATACACACCGCACTCACACTT
The DNA here is from genome assembly GCA_000688715.1 of Glossina pallidipes. Lineage (NCBI taxonomy): Eukaryota > Metazoa > Arthropoda > Insecta > Diptera > Glossinidae > Glossina > Glossina pallidipes. The sequence continues at coordinate 85,579 of KK500178.1, read as the reverse complement.
ACACAATGCATCATACTCTGGTTTCGATTGTACAACTCTGGTGCATTGTTCTTTGATGGGAGCGGAAAAAATGCAATAAAAAATCATGAGTTTGTCGTTTTCTTTTAAGGATTTTTTGTTGCTTTCGCTATTATTTTTTTATTTTTTGCTTTCTTTAGTAGGTTTTCATTGAGGGCATTTTTTCGGTTACGTGTTTTATTATTTTTTTTCATTTTTTTTCTTTTCCGCTTTTCGTTTTTTCGGTTATTTGGTTTCTGTCTCTTTACCCGTTCATTTCATAACAACATCTCGTGTATGGGGTCTTGTTTGTCACTCTGGTTCACATGTGGTTTCCATGAAGTGACTATGCGTATTTTCGGGTTGAAATTTTGTGGCCACAAAATAATAAGATTAAAAAACAAATATGCGAAAAAAAAAAAATAAATAAATAAAAAATAAATGACACACAAATATGTTACTGAAAAGCTATCAATGATAAGCAATGCATCTTTGCGAAAGGTTTAGATGGGCAGTGAAAGACTGCGACGAAATGAGGACATGTGTAGATAATAGTGGTAGTAGTAGTAGTAGTAGTATTAGTAGTAGTAGTAGTAGTAGTAGTAGTAGTAGTAGTAGTAGTCGTTTTGGAAGAATTTTTTTAATTAAAATTACGTATAAATACCTTTCATATCTAATAAAAAGCAAAAACAACAAACCCGCAATCAAAGTCTATTTCTTTGATTTCTCTCTTTCGCTTTTATCACTACATTATCTTGGCTTTTCCAAAGAGCCATTTAATTAGATTAAGTTCAAGTGTTGTTTTGTTGCAATTAAAAAACTTCAAGTCGTATCACCATTTCGATGACGAGATGCAGTAATTTTTACAAGAAGCCGATGTATGGCTTCGATTGTAGTTACGGAACGATTGAAGAGAATTACAAATGTTTTCTTGGGAAAAATCGAAATGTTCTCTCAATATATTTTTACTGAAAATCACTCAATATATGTAATTATAACTTGAATATTAAAAGAACTTCAGCTCAAAATTTCGAATGGAAGGATCCTAGCCATTCTTACACAATTTTCCGGCCATTTTGCCTAAAGCGTTACAGAAGCAGATTAAATAAATTTTTTTTTGTAAATTTCCAAGCAAAACTTTGTTAAAATATTTTTTTAAATTTTCCATTTTTTTTTTCTCCATATAATATTTGAAAATTCTTGAGTGGTTATCATAAAAAAAAAAAAAAAAATTATGTTATTTAACTTATGTCTGCGAATACAATTATATGTGATTTCTACTTAAACATTACGTTTCTCATCTCAGCTACTATTGCTTGGCTCCACCCATTTTATTTGTAGTGCAGCTTGTGTCTGCATAAGCTCTCCTCCTACCTCCGTACCTATTATATTTTGGATTATTTTTCTCACCTGTGCTTATCTCTGCTTAACATTAGCTATAATTTTGTTTAAAATTTATTTTATTTTTTTTTTTGTAAAAATTTTTACTTTTTCTCCTCGAATCGTCGTAAGACCTTCGTTAAAGCAAAGGTAAGTTGAATATTTTACGAAATGAAGATCTTTTTATTTTTATTTACTAATAAACAATCAAAAACATAAACAAATGACAATTGATAATAATCCTTGAAATAATTGCCATTTTGTAGAAATATTGCTTTGACGCATAGGCCACTTAAAGATTGCATGTCTTAGACTACCGCTCATCCTTTGAATTTCGCAGTAGCATGGAAAGTAGCAAAGCAGTATCGCAAGGATCGTTAATCCATTGAAAATATTTTTTAAAGAAGGCTTTTTACAGCTCTAAAGTCCTCGTGAAATGGATAGCCTTTCGTTTAAATTAGAGTAAGCTCTTCTCTTTCTATATATTCGCGTTTTCGAAATTATCTCCTGAACGCGGGAAAACAACGTAAGAGCTAAGCTACAATAAGGCATAGCAACAAAAGAATTCGTTAAATTCAACACAAGCTTTGGAGCTCTTCAATAAAATTGAATCGGACGATGCATTCTTTGGCTTATTTTCTAAAGTTACTTTCTTCGGAATCAACACTATCACACTATTATTTTTATATTAATTAAGATCAGCGAATGTGAACACTTGAGTTTAATACGGGAATAAATTTTCCATATAAACTCGCAAGATTGCCACTGGAAAGTCCAAATACCAATGGTTACTACGCTTTATACGAGATCTTCATAGTGTATCGCAAGCACCTCTGCAAACTTCTCTAAAATTGCGTATAGACTTACATCGTATACCTCGAATAAACTGCATTTATATTATTTTAAATTTATGTTTCTTGCAAAAAAAAAAACCTTGTCCGTGTCTAGTGATATTTTTATTATACAAAACTTTGCTTCGTTTTGGAGGTTGTATTGATTATTATAAAAAAAGTTTTCTGCTTCAAGGTTTTTGTTTGCTACAAGAAAAAACGTTGCTTACTTTTGGGCTTATAGTTATGATAAAAAAGTCGCCTACTTTCAGGTTTTTGTTTACTACGTAAGCCGGCAACGGCTTATGTGGACAAATTTTCACTATAAAGCCCATTCTCTGTGACTGCCTTAACTTCTCCTTGGCTAGAAGTATTGCATTTGGAGCGACATTCTAAAATCAGCTACAGAACAGAATACCAATACAATATATTACTTTATTAAAACTACTAGGCTCAATATCTAATGTAGTTTTATAAATTAGAGCCGATAGCCTGTGTTGCTAGTACTCAACGTCTTCTTCTTTTAGTCCAAGAATTTATTTCATTAGTCTCAAATTATAATAATAATAATATGTCTCCGGTAGTTTACCAATTCGTAAACTGCGTGTACATTTTTATCTTATCTAACATTTACATATAATTTCTTAACCTTTTATGTAATAACGCAAGAAGCAGTTTCATTGCAATATACCTACGCACTATAAAAACAGTATCTAAAGTAAATCGAAATATCGAAAAAAGTCAACAAATTTTTCCGCTTATGTCCAGTGTTAACTGGAACTCAAAAATAAAACTCCAAAAATGGAAGTTTGTTTTCTTTATATGCTTTGTTCTACTTCCTGATGATGATGATCTTGTATATTTTCCGACAAGTAAGATCATGATGCCGTAAAAACGCTATAGTGGGAGGCGGTCCACAATCAAATATCCTACACCACTCCGCAGTTAATCATAATACCACTTTTCAAAATACGTCACTACATGGGAAGTCGTCGAAAAATGGTCAAATCCGGACCATTCACGAAAGCGGTCGTCTTTGAGACAAGACATGTCGGCGTGTCAAACTTCAGCAAAGTGCCCTGTGGATTAAACACAGGAAAACAACCTTGACAGACCGATAGACATACTTGGGTCAATTCAGAAAGTGATTCTGAAACGGCCGGTATAATAAAAGGCAGTTAGGTCTATACCAAGTCTTCCTGGCTAGGTTGTTTTCTACAGTTTACATTGGCCAATGAAACGTTAATACAACATAAAAGAATTCATGTGGATATGAGCAAACTGGTACTTTCCACATTTTTATAGCCGACACCGGTTGTGGTGCAAGCATATATCGGGCGGATGTATGCAACAGCCAGAACGACTTGAGGTAGACATACCTTTTATTATATCGATTCATTGAGAACTACTTTTTGCATCGATCTAAGCTACAGGCTGCAATATTCGAGATATTTGGATGAAATTTGCTGCACCGAATGTTTCGAATCGGACGGCTTTTTCGATGACTTTCTATACAACACTTTACCCTGAAAAGGTGTTGTATGAATAACTGTATTAAACGAAGTGGCGCAGAGCAATCAATTGTGACTTTGAGTAAGTTGTGGTTATGTTCAAAATTTCCAATTTCTTTGTATTGCTATTACCGGCTACTTGCTAAGGCGTCTAGTGACGGTGTAGGTTCGTTGATAACAAGATTTTGTCTTAAGGTGTAACGTCATTGCATATTTTCCCAAAAAGCAAAGTTCTTTTCAAGTTCTTACATTTATGTATATATTTTTTTTACATTCAAATATTATACAGTTTACTATGAGAACTCATTTGAATAAACCTACGTTTACTCACTACATGAGCAGATTTCGTCCTCGTTGCCTACGCTGTATTCACTTCCAGCAAAATATATTTCTTCAAGAAGTTGGTCCAACTCACGATCATATTCGCCACCTGCATTACCAGCCAGATTCCAATTGATATAGGGATGCACGCCATACATTTCATAGGATTTCATTACAGGTTTGTTATCATCAGTATTAAGGACATCTTCACTATTCATGCGCGAACGCTTACAAGTACACTCGCCTTCATCATCTGTTGAAGAGTCCTCACGGGCAGCCTGTGTATCTTCTGTATGTAGAGTCGTCTGAGAGTATCTACGCTTCCTAGAACCCTGAATAAAATCAAATCAATGTGAATACTTTTCTTAATCACTCAATATTTTCATATTAGTATCTTACAGTCCATGAAAACCAGTTCCACACTCTTCCTAATATCGACGGTTTGGCGGAGTCGGAAGCCGCATCGCTTGACATTTGGTTTTCCGAAAAACGTTCGGAATCAATCCCATGGAAGACGCCATTTTTACGTAAATTCTCTAAGGACATGAGAACTAAAATTTTCAAATTCGGTATGTTCCCGGAGTTTCCTATACGCTGCTTAACATCACTTAAAATTTTTGACACTGGAATATACTTTTTATCGCGTCCATTAGTCATTGAATACACAACATGGAATACTTTCCGAGTAATTTCTTTTTGTAACTCTTTTTTATCCATAATTCTTCTCACTTCGATTTCTTATAAATTTATTTCCCTAAATAAATGTTCCACTCGTTTTAATACAAATTTCAAATATATTTCAGGAAAATCAAACTGAAAATTTTTCGTTTCAGTCAATAAAAAAGATATTAATTGAATGAAATTTCAAAGCAAGAAAATATTTCGGATTGAAAAACAAAAATTTTTTTTGATGACTGCAGTTGAAACTATAAAGTATGCCATGAGAGTACTTTCGAGAGTACAGTATACATCAAACATCAAGTTACGGTGCTAAGTGGTGCTCAACTCAGAAAAGTTTTTTATTTATTAGATATTAAAGCTTGCCATAGCGCCAACGTGAACGTGAATGGGACGAGTTTCGTATAATGTCGGTACATGCAAATGACGAAATGCTATGGCGTTACAGTCATCAATAGAACGCTATGGCATTATATTATATCAAAGGGCAAAGTGCTACGACAGGCGTTACGACGAATTGGTTTCAATTTAGATTTTTTCTTCAAGTAGGCAACTACTTTTACATTTACAATTATTATAGAAAAAAAAAAATAACAAAAAAAAGTAGTTGCTTATCTAGCCACTGAGCTATAGAACAACTTTGCACTCATCTCATTAAGTGATATTTATTTTGCCAATAACGAAAAAAAAAGAATTGTATACCTATGCACCGATAAAAATCACACACCGCTGACGTTAACCACACAACTAATTTAATTAATATTATTTACCCATGTTAGTCTTGTTGTTGTAATCTTTGTAATGTGAAAATTGATTGACCAACAACATAAATTTCTTTCATAACATAATGAAGGAACGTTGTGTTGTTTACATTGTAAAAGTACGCAAAAAGGGATATGAATATAAAAATTAAAACTATTTGAGAGCATTATTTTTATAACGGATTTGCGATAAAAAATAACAAGAACAATGCCTGAATCCTTTAAGCAGTAAATTAAATGGAAATAAAATTTTATAACGATCATTATATATGCGAAACGTATTGACAAGAGCTGACGGCTTACTTTAGAGCGTAGCAATAAATGAATGGCAATGCACAACATAATAACAACAATAAATGCTTAAAAGAATCGCTGCAGGTGCATGCAGCAAAGGAAGCAAAGCCAGGTGCTGTACAATATTGTATTGGTAATGGTGTGATGATGGTTATTAACATGTTCATTAATAAACTAACCAACACAATACATAAATATTGTATGCAGTGCTAAAAGAAATCCTTTTAGTTTATTATGAAACATAAGAGAGAGAAAGAGATAGAGTTTCGAGTGTACAATCTGTGATATACTCTTTTAAGTGGTTTTCATAGCGATTGTATAAGATGCATGTGCGTGTGTGTCTCTTTCTCTCTCTTTCCTCTCTTATTTTTGTCTCTTCCTCTCTCTATCTTATTTTGCGTGTGCATATGTGTGTCTGTGTGCGAATGTAGATTGATGAACGCGTCCATTGTACGTAGATATGTATGGTTTTGTGGTAGTGCAGTATGTTTTTTGGGAACTTTTTAATGAATATGAAGGATTAAAGGAATTTGCGGATTTTTATTGAATTATGTTTTCGGTGCCGATTTATAGCACGCGTCTACATATATGCACACGTAAAAATTGTGGCTATAGAACCTACGATGTACCATCATCTGCATCGTATTGTTGCAGATTGGCAAACAGACCGACAGATAGACAGATAAGCAGCGTTATATGTATATATAGATATATATATATATATATATATATATATATATATATAGGAGCTCTAAGGCTGCATGCTTGGTTGATTGGTTGGTTGATTGGTTGCGCTTGGTTTTCATGATGGGATATACTGTTGGGTTGCCGAGAAACAACACGCAAAAAACAACAAGAGAACGACTATATGTAAATATATCATTATACGAGAGCGTGGGTGTGTGTACTGCTTGCTATATGCATATATATATATATATATATATATATATATATATATATATATATATATGTTATATACATATGTAGATATGTCTACACGTGAACGTTATATCTGTATGTATGAAGCTTTCATTGATTTGGCACAATTGGCGTGAACGATGATTTATTAAGTCATTAGCAGGCAACATCATCAGCGCACAGCAACAGCAACAGTTCAACTTAACATCATCAACAATTTTGATGTTTAAAAACGCACACACTCACAATTTCATATACGTGTATTTATAGATGGCAGCCGCAAATAACCAGTCACATTAACCATTGTAATAACATTGCCTCACCGTGCTCGTATACCCAAAAACACATACGGACTTACATTAACTGCTTACACTATACGTAAATGGTGGAGTAGTGATGATGGGCGTTTTTCATTGTTAACCGCAAGGCTCGGTTGCCGCCGTTGTTAATGCTGCATTTAAACAACTTGTAATTCTTATTGATTGTATACAAAAATTAATGCTCTTCTGCATACTCGTATGAATGTAGGCTTTTGCCAGCAGCTGCCATACGAACAACGCATAATGCATCATAATTTATACGTATTGGTTGTCTTGATATTTTCACATTAAATTCTTCTTTTTGTTTTTTTTTGTTATTTATAAAAAGGAAAAACAAGAAAAACAAAAAAAAGAAATACGCAACACAAGCGGATTTTGCTACTGTGGCTTGGTTTACAACGATATATGAAAAATTAACATTAAGTTTGGACGTTTTTGTGTCTGTGTGAGTCTGTTTGTGTGTGCGGATCTGAGTATATATAAGCATATATCCTTTATTTATATTTAATATCCTTTATTATAAGGTTGACAGTATATTCCTTTGTTTTTTTTTTTATTCCTCTGTCTCTTCTTTTTTTTCGTTTATTTTTTTTTTTTATTTATTTTTGTTTTCATTTTATTTTTATTTATTTATTTATTCTTTTTTTTTTTTTTTGTAGCATTATGCTGTTGATGTTGTTGACTCAGATGTTTGCTGACTATCAATTTAATATACAGAAACCGCTTACAAAAATTTACAAACACATATTTATACTTTACACACTCACGCACAGATGATCTTTTGTTAATACGACAAATTAACTCTACGCTGCAGTTGTTTTAAAGCTTTTATGGAAAAATAACTACAAAAACAAAAAACTAAATAAAAAAAGAAGGAAAAATAAAAAAAAAAAACATGTTTATATAAATTATTATTATATAACTGTTGTTTTTGTTGTTATTTGGTATTGTTTGTTTGTTCGTTTATGTGTTTCACCATTAAGTTTTATGTATATATATATATATATATATATATATACATATATACATATACATATATATATATACATAAAAGATATATATATGTATATTTGTTGTGGATATACAAGATTTAAAATTTATTAATTAAAGCTGGTAAAAATATGTAAAAACATACATTCGTGTCCATGCCATTACTGCTGCTGATGTTGCTCTTGCTATTGCTCTTGCTATTGCTGTTGCTGTTGTACTTGTTTTTGCTTTAGTTGCTGTTCATATGATAAATTAATGATAGTTAATTTTAATTATTGACAGTTTATTGTTGGGATTTGTGTCGTGCGCCTTTTTTCGTTTCGTTCGTGTTTATGGTTGTTTATAAATTAATTGTACATATTTTAACGTACCGGCATATATTCAGGTAATAATAGACTTTAAATTTTCTGCTTCATTAGAAATTCAATTTCAAAATCGTTACTTTTTTGCAAATTCTCAGCGGCAATGAAAGAAGAGAAGAAAAATTTTTACCAAATCCTTTCACCTATTGCTTAAATTATACGGATATCCTAAAGAGTAGAATATTTAATATATTAAAAATAAATAAATAATAATAATGAATTGGTTTAAAAAAGAAAAACAACAACTAATATATTTAAGACCAAAAAATTAATTGATTTGAAGAAAAACTTATGAATTTATTTAAAAAACAAAATTATTGCCTTAAATTAGTTTAAAAAAAAATTAAATTATTTCAAAAAGGACAAAAAAATATTAACTTAATTGAAAAGAAATATGATGAATTTATTTTAAAAAATAATAACTTAGTTGAGAAAAAATTAGTTTATATGAAAAAAAAAAATTTCAATGATAACTTACTTGAAAAAAAACTTAATTGATTATATTTGAAAAAAAAATTATGAATTTATAAAAAAAAAAAATTATTGCATCAATTTATTTGGAAAAAAAAACGAAATTATTTGAAAATAAAAAATTAATTTATTTGAGAAAAAAATATGTTTATTTGAAAACAAAAAAAAATATAATGAATTCGTTTCAAAATAAATTATTGTATTAATTTTGAAAAAAACTAATTTATTTGAAAATAAAAAATTAACTTATTTGGGAAATAAATTTATGAATTTATTTAAAAAAAAAATTTAAATTAAGGTAAATGAAAAAAATTAATTTATTTGAAACCAAAAAAAAAATTGATTGAAAAATAAAAAATTAATTTTTAAGAGAGAAAAATTATGAATTTATATAAAAAAAAAAAAGATCGCATTAATATATACGAAAAAGGACTAACTTATTTAAAAAAAAACAAATTATGATTTTATTTAAAAAAAGAAATTACTAAAACAGTTAATTTGTTTGGAAAAAAGAATAAATTTACTTGAAAAAGAAAAAAATGTATATTTACTTGAAAAACAAAAGTTATCGTATCAAGTTGATTGAAAAAGAAAAAGCTAACTGATTTGAAGTAAAAAGAATGATGAATAAATCTTTGGGAGACCTTTTCCACAATATTTACATTAGAGTTTCATAAGAGTAGCTCATCTATATTTATCCGTCCATTCGCTCATTTATTTTCTTATTATCTTTAAAATTCTTCCCTTCTCGACATATATAGGCTTTGGCCTGCTTAAGACATCTTGTTTCATGTCAAGTCGTTTGACTTTATTGATTAGGAGGTGTGATGAAGAATTAACATCAAAAAAACATGTGAAAGATGTCCGACAGTTGAGATGAGTCTTTGACACAACTGAGAGTTGGAACTAAACCAAAAACTTCCACTAATATATCAAATAATTCTCCTCTTAGATGTTTAGTTGATGTAAAGTTTGCTTACATTTGATCGCCTTCACCATATTTCTGCATATATCCTCTCGATCTACTTAGGGGTTGGTTTATGCTTTTCGTTAACGAACTATGGAACTATGGAACGCTACGTAGGCTACGAAACAGAAAAACGATACAACTGCTCTTCCCGTTGATGATACTCGATTGGTTTCTCCGTCGCTGCATTTACGGCGGAATATTTGTGATGTCGTTGATGTGGGAATAACAAAATAGATGCCAAAAAATGATAAGAAGGGAAAGACAGTAAACTATAATCCGAAGAAACGACTTGAAATTTATGCAAATTTACACTGAAGCAAGTAAATGCAACTAAAAAATGCTCAATTTTATTGTAGGAAGAACACTAACAAATAATTTAATGTTTCTCAACTAAAGAAGTGCATCTACCTCATCATGTATATATCACATTTCCAAGATACTTGTTAACTAGTTTCCGATACACATATATTATCATTTTATTTCGTTCCAAGACGTATTTTCTGTTTGCTTGACAACTTTCTCTTCATTTACCCCATCAGCCACCAGTCGTCGGTGCAATGAAACTATCGAAAATTATTATTTACGTTTGTACTAATGTTTGGCAAAACTTCCAAGTTTCTGAGATTAAGTTGTCTTTCTATGTTCCTTTATTTTATCAAATATAGGATTTTACAACGATATTTTCCCTTTGAAGATGAAGCTCGACAACTATCGCATTGCGTTCGAGCACAAATATGAAATTTTACATTTGATAGCAAGCAAACATTTGTACGGTATCGAGTACCATCCTCTCACTACGCGTTATCAGTGACTCCATCACTGTTGTCAGCAATGATTTTCTCGCCAAATCATCAAAACTTTCTTTGACATTCTATCAGAATATGCGTAGAGATGGTTTTATATAATTTTCCTCAGATTAGATTACTTTAGATTGTGAAGATAACCTCCCTTGACAACAATAAGACTCACTTAGTCACAAATCCGGCGGCGGCGCCACTGGCTTATTGATCTGATCGGTGAAATCTACATCCCGAGATTAGGAACGAATAAGTTGTGATAAACATCTAACGTAACTGATTACATAACTGATTTTTTAAACAAATAAATTCGATGCTTACAACACCACAGTACAACAAATTTCCGGAAACATCAGTAAAATCTCCCTTTACAAGCTTGTGTTTTCTTGTCGCAAAGATAAGTAACTTGCTAACCGTGCCCAGATGGCCGAGTAACCGACGACCATCCTAATCCTTCCTACTTTTGTACCACTCTTCCTAATATAGCGAACGAAATGAATGATGCGGTTTTAGCGCTTTTATTTAGCAGCGTAAATGCGTGTATCATGAATCTCGGAGAGAACATTGCTTACTCAAGACCTGACCTAAGAACTGATAATCCGTGTACTTGGATTGTATTATCATAGAAAACTGGCTAAAGTAGTTAGTTAAGCAAAATAATTTTGAAACAAGTTTCGATTGTTTTCGGTTTTTTGATTGGTGAATTCCTCTGAATGCGCAACCGAGACAAGTTAAGGCAAAGAAAAAAATCTTAACTTTTCTAATTCGTCATCATTGTGCTATATGTTGGCAGATACGAGCATATTCGAGATTTTTAATTTGACGAGCACAGAAACTTCCTATTCACGGCAACTAAAGGAATTTAGGAAAATTGTGTTCGTGCAGCGTACGAGATAAAAAATTCTGTTTATTCGACCGGTATTTTAAAACTGTTGCAACTATTAAAAAAAGGCCTTAATTTCAGTCCACTAAGTCTGCTTGTCAAACCTAGCACAGTTACTTTGATTTGATTCTACATTTATTACATTTTTCTTGTCCCAGTATTCGTAATAGGATCCAACAAGTAAAGCATAAAAAATTAAGGTATATATATATATATTATATCGGCATTTTCCTGAGAATCGTGGAACTGCTCAACCAGGTCTTCAATGCTCGTCAATCTCTTATTACCGAAGCGTTTCTAATTTCATGAAAAGAAAAAATCATCTGCAAAGAAAGCTAAATGAAGTGAATGGATTGCCTGAGCGATAGTAGATGTGGGAATTCGTGCTTCGCACTTTCTCGCTAAATGATTTTTTTATTTTCTTCTATTATTGCACGAAAGCCACAATAAGTTTCCAGACTACTCATCGTTCAATGCTTCTGCATCCGAAAAGGTTTTACAATAAACATTACCTTGCCACTAAAAGGAATTCTCCTGATTTTCTTTAGAGCCAATTTTCCCTTTTCAGTTGCTGCTTTCGATTGGACGCTGATTGTAAGTGTGAATTAATAGATACATGTTTCATTCATACTAATGCGAATTGAGTCAATAACTCAGTTCTATTGATATACACTAGAACTAAGTTCAACACTCGAATGAAATCTTGTACAATGTTGTTTGATTTAAACGCCAGCGCCACTTTACGCAGAAATCTCTTATGTGAGAGTTTTAAGTGAACACCCAGTGTTTCTGACTTATATTCGAATGATCATACGACACTATTTTATGGATTTTCTTTAACATTTAGGATCAATCCCTGCGATATTCGTGTTGGCAGCTTAAATGCTTTCATTCTGTGAGAAAAAAAATGTAGCTTTGCTTGGATATTGATTAGACAGACACTTTACTACTAAAAGTATTATATTATAAATTCACTACTAGCCTCTACAATTGGCAATTATTGAACAAAGCTTAAGCAAGGCGTGACTGTTGAGACTGCAAACCTAAGCTTTATAATTTTCGTAGTTTTAATTATAGAGGAATCTTTTAAAAATAACAATATCACATACGTGAATCGAATAACCCTAAACACGAGTTAAATACGCTTGATAACAACATACGTAATATAATCATCAAGGACGGTGCGATATTTGTCGTGAATACGAACGCTATCAGTTTTAAACAAATTTACGTCACATTTTCATTAATAGGACATTGCTACGGTAAGAAGTTCGCAGCGATTACTTAATTGTGCACTTAGTCTTAGCGGCTTGTTATCCTGCTCTCTTTTATTATATTACATTTCGAAACTATCAACCATACCTGCATCACAATCGTTTTAATATTTGGTATTTATTGTTTGCGAACATAAGAATATTTAAAATGTTCTTCAACTCTTAGTTGTATGCTACTTTTCTGAAATTTGATTCGCCCCTTAAAGTATGTTAAATAAAGTGAAATTAAGTTTTCGTTTGTAATGTGCAAGGCCATGGCATAAACTCTTCGAAATATATGCGAAAAATTTTTATAAAAATTAAATACAAATTTTTTTTTGCATACTACCTGTACGTTGAATTCATGTTTTATGTGTATGTTTGAGGGAAATACCTTAACGCATTAACATTTCGTATAAATTGAAGGTAATAAAATTTTGAAGACAATTAAGAAGAATAAATGAGATATATGCAATAGACTGATAGACGATTCGACTGTCGAAGGCCGAGGCCTTCATTTTAATGTTATCAGCAAACAAATGCATTACACTCTCAATACTATGTCATAACATAGAGCTGAAGTGCTATTTATTATTCCATCTCCAAGACAATATATATTTCGATATTTTCTTTTTTTTTGTTTGCCTCTTTTAAGGCATAAATAAAGGCCAAGGTTCATGGCGGGCTACGACCTTTCGAATGCACATACACCAAAGGACTGATTGATTGCCTAAGCACGGTTTGAAAATCCATTTCTTTAAAGTTTTGAATAACTTGATTAGTGTAATAATCGTGCGACCTCAGCTGTAGATGTCATAGGCATCATTTCCATTTTGATGGCCATTATCAGTGACGAACATATTTTCGTATTTATTGGTAGATTGCTTTATGTGCGTAAAGTGTCGTGAAATATAATCGATAAATGTCAACCAGATATATGTTTATTTTTTTTTTATTTTTTTTTTTTTACGTTGGCCACATTGCAATTATAGCAAAGGATGGGAAAAAAAAGTAAGCAAATTGTTCGCAAATAAAATGCGAAAAAAATTTAAATGATCGATTATTGCATGTGAATAGAAAAGAAAGAAAGAAAGAAAAGCAAAAAGAAGAACACAAATGCAGAGAATAATAAATTTATTGATGCTCTTTCCTGTAGAAGCAGCTTCTTATCCTAGAATAAGTTTATTTATTATTTATATAATAAAGAATAACATATTTTTAGCGTTGTTTCTTTTTTTCATTATCGAAACATATTTTTAGACTTTTCGACTTTAATCGATTTTTAATTGCGCCTAACTTTGGGCAATAGCCGCAACGAAAATTGTGTTTTCTTTTTTTTGTTTTGTTTTGTTTTTCTCAAATTTTATTATGTTTTACTATTATTTGTATGCGGTTGGCGAGTTGGTTGACCACTTGTTTTAACTCTGACTCGAACCCTTTCTCTCTCCATTTAGCGCTACGTGTAGCCTATAGCTCTCTGGCTGCTTTTTTTTTTTTTATTTTTTGTTTTTTTTTTGTGTAACAAACAGTAAACTTTTGTTCATTAACCTATTGTAAGTATTTGAGAATGACCACTTGAATTATAAATCGAAAGTTTTTTCTTTTTTCGTTTTTATTATTATTATTATTATTATTATTATTATTATTATTTCAGTATATATTTGCTCTACACAATTGTGTTTTTGTTTAATAGGTTATACAGTTATATATAGGTATATGTATGTATGAGTGAATATATAATATATATATAATATATATATATATACATGTATATATAGTTTTGCTTTTTTTTTTTATAAATATTTAACACTTTCATTTTATTTTTATTGTATGTAATACAGAAAACATATCAACCGAAGCAATGTATGCGTACACGATTGCTCTCTTTGTGAATGCTACTCCCGATTTTGTTGTTTTTAGTGTTGTACCGTTAATTGTTTTTTTTTTTTTTTTTTTTTTGTTTTAAACAACGGAAAAATCCACAAAACAACAA
>KK500178.1:27417-70666 GCA_000688715.1 Glossina pallidipes | reverse complement strand
TGTGGATTTTTCCGTTGTTTAAAACAAAAAAAAAAAAAAAAGAAAACAGAATATGACAACAAAATGTTGTCACTGGTTTGAAAATAAATTAAAAATTTAACTGTAAACAGTTTCCTCGGCAGTCTCATATCATTGCCTTGAAGTATCAAGGCCATAATAAATAATTTCGAATGTCTATTCGAGGCGAAATGGAAAAATCTACCCACTGCTTTTGACGCTATATTAAGATTTTCTCAAATTGAAAAAAACAACGTGAAAAAAACAAAAAATTAAATTAAAATATCTATTAGCAAGTTCTTGCCGACCATATATTCCCAAAAAAGAAAAGAAAAAACAAAACCAAAAATTCTTAACTAATCATAAATACATAAATTGGAACTTAACTGCACTCTCACCGATAGAAACCAATCATCCAAACAATATCAGTTTTTCTGTTTATAGCTTTTGCTGACTACAAAATTCCATTTCAGATACCTTTGCCTTGGGAATTTACCAAGAAATACGAGGGTTGCGTGAAGTAAATCAAACTTGGAGCGCACATCTCAGTACCATCTTAGAAATATGTTAGAACTTTAAATCGAACTCTTTTTGAGTACATGAGTGTAGTGTGTGCTAGTAGTGAAGTGGTAGTTTTTTTTTTTAAAAAAACTTGCAATAAACTTTTACGCTTGTCGGTCGGTGAAGGTGTAAGAATTAGTGCTCGGACCTTTACATCTCCAACGACTGAAGATATATCCAGTTAAATATAATTAAAGCGTTTAAAACCGTCAACATTATTTATCCCGTAAGTCTTCCCAAGCATTGTAATATTTGCGTGTACGTAAAAGGAACAGCATTCGAAAAAGAATAATGTCTCATAAAAGAAAGTCAAAATCATATAAAACCATTATGTTTGGGAGGAGCAGTGATTTCACATGATGAACATCTTTGCAAAGCAGAATGCTTTCCCGGAAAAGAATTCAACTTTGAAGTACAAATTATTTATGATGATTGAAGCCTCAGGGTAATAAATAGATGAAATGTTTACTTACATACCCTAAAGGTTACAAAAGGAAACATTCCTCCTATAACGTTAAGTCTTGTTTCGATCGCTTAATAGCTTGAAAAATTTCTTATCTAAGAAAATGCGCATCTAAAGCGGATTTCATCTTGTCTTGATTGCGAGTGTGTATTTAAGACGGGTTTATGCAGAAGCATGTATAGGAAGAAAAATACAAATTTCATAAAAAATGCCTTTACACGTTCACACAATGATCTAAAACTTTTTTTCTTTTTAGCGATCAACTATCCCCACTTGTCCAAACCCATAAGAGTGTGTTTAACAGTTCATGTGATTTGATCGGACGAGACTAGGCAGCCAGAGAAGCAGAAAGCTCATCTTGATCACAAACGAAATGTTTCTCATTCTTCTAGAGTATACCTCTTAGCGTTCTAAGACACTTTGCCATTAGGTCAAATCACAAAACTTTTTACGGAATGTTTTCGATACATTTATCGATTTGTTAGCATAAGATATATTAACATCAAATCGTTTTGAAGAGAACATGTTTCCTTATTGTGATTTTCACTAGAGCTATCAGTGAACTAGTTTTATATCTTACTGGATAATAAATGGAATCATTCATCTCAGGTCAGGTGAAAGTGCTACACTTCAAGCTTAACTTTTCAGTACACCAAACATTACTCTCTTGTCTTATCGCTCATTTTAGTAAAATGCATTCACTGTTTACCTGCGCAGTGCTTTATCTTTTATATAGTAATAGCAATATAGAAAACTAGGATGGGTTGTTCTTTCTTGATCGACAACATCGTATGCTGTCAGAGGGATGGAAAAGGAACAAAACTTGTATCCTTGAAATGAGCGATAAATTCTTTGAAAAGAAGAAGGGCCTTTCAAGACTTTCTTTTAATACCAATAGATTTAAGTAACAACAAAATTTCAATGCACGTATTCTGCACTGGATGCCGGTATATCCGTAACCGGGGGAAAAATTTATCATAATTATTTGTTAACGCAATCATAACGCAATATAATCGAAATTTTTAATCCATTTCATGCGTATTGCTTCTCTAGCTTCAGGGAAGCAGAGAAAAGAGTCATTAAAAAGAGTCATTAAAACTTGGCCCCGAAGTGGTAGGCTCCTAAGCTATCTCCAATAGGTGGCAAATTAATTAAGAAAAATGAACTGAGCACGTGAAGCATTAATATTTCGAATATTTGAATATTCAATGATTTCATTACGAGTCAGATATCAAGTTCACTTGTTTTGCTTATAAAAAGCATTTGCACTAAGAATTGGGAGAAGAATGTTTGGGCGGTTGTCTTAGAGAATATTTTCAATTGGATTTTGCTAATAAGTCTGACCTCAACTGAACTTGTATTTAGATGGGATGTGTTTACATCCGAAACATTATGTTTCTTTCGCTTTCCTTTGACCACTTAATGAGCGCTCATTACGATCTGATCAATTATGAGATTTGTAAAGTGATTTTTCCTACATACTCGAGTGTTCAGAGCTCGAGTCCGTAATTAATCTGATTGGAACATTACAATGGACGAACGTATGCATTGATTTAGCAGAAGTCTTTTTCATGGAGTATATCATGGTCTCACGACATTTCAGCTCAGTTTAATGCAACATTTTATCTAACTTTCTATTCGAGCATTCCTTTGGTAAATGAAATTCATCCTTGAGCAGAATAGGTGTCCAGTGTTCCCAGATGCTTCCCTACAACTATTTAATTCCGATTCGATTTTCATGTAAATGGTTGTCAGTAGACACTTGCAAGAGATTGTTTACCTTTTTTGTTTATCCTTAGAAAGTTCTATCCGACCGAGAAGTAAGAGATTTTCATCTATTCGACTAATTCGTGAAAACCTTAATCTTGGAAATCTTCTACCGGCTATGTACTGTACGACGTAATCATCGTAGCTATTAGAGCTTGTGTGTTATGTGAAAAGGTTTCTCGCTTTGTGACAGAATTTTCTCATACATTTAGCTCTATGGAGAGATCACGCAATAACATTGAATCGTAATTGAAGAATGTGGAAATTTTTAGAAGCGAATCAGGGATCGACTTTTGTTTAAGTCAAGTTTGCAATTTCTGTGCTAAATAGGAATCGTTTGCTTTACAGAACTTTTAGGCAAAATATCAGACATTTATGACATTTGAGTAAAACTTACTTTAATGACTCCGCTATTCGTTTCATTTGCATTTATCTGGGAGATCTTCTCGGAGATCTTACGTTAATGTTTATTGCTTTTAAATTGTGTTTTTATTGTTTTAGGAAATTTTAAGCAAATTTTTTTCACTCATTTTTTTCTTTATCAAAGAGTTCTTTCACTTCTCTTTAACGGCCACGAAAAGGAAATTAAAGAATTGTTTCGACATTTATTTATATTGATTTTCGAAACACTTTTTTCAATTTCAAATGACTCACTTTCTTGTAAGTAGTAATTTCCTCAATATTTTTCTTTTTCCTTTATCCTTTTTTTTTTTTTTTTGCTCTTAATTTTAATTTATTTCACATATTACGGTACACGCGTAAATTTAATTTTAACACCATAGACGTGAGTTAGTGTTAATTACGCAAATTTTGTGAACCGGAAATACAACCGCCGAGTTAGTGGTCAAAATGCAAAATGACACATAACGTTGTAGTAGCTTTTCCTCTACCATGAAAAACACATTTGGCCACGAAAATCAGGAAAATCCGACCATAAAGATGGCCACGGTATAGCAAATAGATGCTATACTAAGCACACACACGACCATACATACATACATGCACACACACATCCACACACACACACACAAATACTCACTCATTCAGTGTAAGCTAATGATATTTCGGTGCGTATGGACGCATAATACACAAACACATAATACATAAACAATACAGTCCGTTTTCATATGACCAGGTATAAACAGAGAACGATAGACGCGTAAGCACGTAATAATATGCACGCAAGTTATATTTTTGTTGCTATTATATAGACCGTAGGACCCATACGCACTTTACACGTAAGTACTGGTTGGTTGCTACGTTATGTTGTGTTATGTTATGTTATGTTGTATTGTATTGTGTTGTGTTGTTTTGTAATCACTGGATCCGTAGATAAAATGCACGTTACTATACTGAACTTGGTTGGCTAAAAGACTGAAACTAGTTATTGAACAATATTGTTACTAATGCTGCTGCTACCGTTTGCCCTAAAGCAGTGCTGCTGCCACTGCCATATCACCATCAGTTTTAACTTAAAACAGGCTTGAACGTATCAGCGTCACAAATTCAAATGTGATAACAAAGCCGCTGCTCTAGAAATACAAGTTGAAAAATTTAAAATTTTCCCGAAGAAAATTCGAAAAATTTTTCTAAAAAACAAAAAAAAAACAAAAAAAAGGGAAGCACAGAAGCAAAACTAAAAAACGAAAACGAAAAAAAATAACGGAAAACAACACTAAAGAGCTTGCCTAACGTTTGTATTGTGAAATGGTTTTTCAACAATAACAACAATAACAACATGTGTATACATTAAAACAAGAAAACCATTATTACACACATACGAGTAAGAATGTGTGTAAGTGGGAAGTATGTAAGACTATTTAGATATATATACATATGTACATATGCATGTGCCTAAGTACGTATGGATGATTTTGAGTTTATGCACATAATTTGAGTGCAAATTTTCCTTTAAAGTTTAAAGTGAGCATAATTTGGCTCAGAAAACTTATGAAAAAAAAAAAAACAATAAAAAGAGTTAAAATCTCTGCAATGGTACATAACAATGTAAACATTAATATTGCGATAAACAATAAGAGTGGGTGGAGAATTTTTACGTTCATGAATAGATGTTATAACGCTTTTGCAGAAAAATGGTGAAAACGAGAGCCAGCTAAAGAAAAGAGAAAGAGAGTGAAAGAGAGAGAAAGAAAGAGAGAAAGAAAGAGAGAAAGAGAGAGACAGATAGAGAGAGAGAGCGCTAGCGAGAGCATTTTACACAAGAGAACATAAAAAAGACTATTTAACGGAAGCGGAAACTCTCATTTATACACAACTCGCATAATTTATATATATATATATATATATATAGGCAAACAAATATACACACATGTAGGTATGTCTATGTAGAAAGCAACAAAATCATGCATTCATACGCACGCATAGAAACTTGCATAGGTACATGCATACATACATTCATACACACATACATGCACATTGACACACAAATATATTCAATATACAAAATAACTGTTACATTTTTCTATTTTAGATGAACACCAGTGAGAACGAAGTAAATTTCAATACAAATAGCAGATGTTTGCTATGCGTGCATAAGTATGAGTGCGTATGCAGGCTGATAAGCACATATGTGCGTTCAATTGCAGATGAGCGTGTGCAAGTGTCCGGTTATGCATGAGGATGTGACTGTGGATATGTTGGTATGTTACTGGTGTTTGTTTACTCCATCAACACTTCCGTATTGACCGTTCACCGTTCACCGTTCAACATTCAACCCCAAGTTCCTTTTAAATTGTCTACACCCACACACGCGCATACACATATCTACTACGGAAATGAGGTTGCACATAGGCCAGCATCCAGCAACGCGGGAAAATATATATATATATATAAGTTTTTTCATTTTTTGCTGACAGCATGCGTTGCGTGCGTAAAACAGTGGTAAAGTTTAGAAAATTAAAAAAAATAAATAAATAAACAATAATTGTGATAAAGATAATCTAAAAAATATTTAAAAAAATTAAACTTCTCACAATCACATTCACCACGTTAACGTTACACCTATTTTCTACTTAACTCTTATCGATCATAATTGACTGAGGAATGTATTTGATAAGCCAGTGCAGCGCCTATTATCTAGAAGAGTGCACAACTTATCGAAATCGATCAATTCAGCTTCCGATGGAAAGAAAGCTAACTTTTTTTTATTGTAAACAAATTGTATTCTCTGCTATTACGCACTGCAGACCCGTAGGTGAATTCATTGAAATTGTAAATTAGTTCAGTTTATTCTCGCTGGGCAAATGATCACTAACGATCAAAAGATCGGGAACGATTTTAACCCCGATTTATTTTAGCGGACCTTGTGCGGACCTTATCCGCATATGAAACAAAGTCCTGATCTGGTTTTTTCTTGCTGAACAGTGACAGTTTTTTTACTCATTGAAGACTAAATTACGTTCCCCTCAGGCTCATTCTTTAAGCGAGGTCTTAAATTGTCCTTTCAAAAGTTTGCGTCAATTTCCAAATCCGTATATATTGTAGAGAGTATCGGGTATATAAATATCCGATTATCTGCTATTGGATTTTATATTTATTAAATTATTTTGCAAACATGACCTTGCGAGATGTCCGTATGGAAGTCCCATCCTTATGCAAGAGTACAAGTCATCTCGCCGAAGTGTACACAATATGTTCCTATTGACGTTTGAATTGATTAAGTTATACTCTAAAAAAAAAAAATTCCTAGAAAAGTGTTATAAAATTGCACCAGATAGTGAAACGTGAACGCGATAGAAGATTCGAATTGGAGAAAACGACAATGCAGGCCAAGCGAAACAATAACATCGACGGAGGAGTCAAATATCCATGACGCTGTCGCTTAAGGGAGAGCACGGGCGTTTAGTGTATTGCACGAATCAAATCATCGTAAAAAAATGAAAGAAATGCTGAGTACAGCCGACGCAACTCACGATTATGGAAAATGGGCCGTAATATGCTAAGAAATGTTAGAGGAAAGTTTTTAATAAAAAAAGTCATTGTAACAAAAGTGTGCGGCAGAGTGTCCAGACAGCTTCAGTTTGAATGTGCTATTCTTGTTCGCCAACTAGCCGCCAGCACCCCGCCCCCCTCTTCGCTCATACTTTAGCATTTCTTGTTTTTGCTTTTATTCATAGTTTATGGTCTGTCTAAACCGTATTTCTAATCCAAGTCTTACAAAAAGTTCCTTTCAAAAGACCTTCTGTACGTAAAGCGCAAGCATTAAACGCCGAATACAATGAATGCAATTTGACTCGTTTCTCAGGCAAAAAATTTGTGTCATATGATTTTTATTCCAGCAATGCAACATATGATCGCATGATGTAGCATGCATGCACGTGTTCATCATATACAGTACTTTAATATGTTGACCGACAGATGGGAAAGTGCTCAGTGACTAATGGATGACAATTTGAATAAAATATCTTGCATCACAATTCTAAAATATTCTTTCCATTATGTTTTTTTTTGCTAAACATTTTTGAACCTATAGTTGCATATCTCATAAAATAGATTTATTGTTTAGTGTGGCGCGCACGGCTGTTCTCAAAGTTGACTACCAATCGTCGTCACCCATAAAGAAGTTTCAGTTTATTTCGTTTCAAAATTTGCGATAGCGAGCATCCCAACAATAGACGAATGAATAGGCAGACAGACAGACGGACTGACATTTTTCAATCGGCTTAGGATCTTACGCTATATAAGTATTGTGGTCTGTAAGACATATAATAACAAAATCTAGTATATCTGATGTTGCGGTAGTAGATATAAAGACATGGTTCAACTCGCACCGTACATATATTAACTTCGATGCAAAAATGATGATTAAATAATTCGATGGTACATTTTATTACGATTTCCATTGATTACGTTTATTTTGACAGCAGGCCGAATGGCACCCACCTTACCTATGGTTAATTGCAATTTTCTTTTTTTTTTTAATTGACTTTTTATCACAATAAGTCCACTGTACTTTTAACTACAGCTTCTACTGCATGGTGCGTTAACAGAACGATAGCAATGCAAACGGATACGAAATATTTAAAAGTCATTTATTTCAATGCGTTAAACTTAAAGCATAATAATAACGAACAACAACCGGACTGAACGTAAAAACATACGCCGTATATACGTAACACTACAAATGCGTATGAATTGGTCAGTTAAACTGACTTGAACGTTTATACCTATATACGTACGTGCATACGTACGTACATAGATTCATTCATGCAAATTAAAATCTGCGCTTCTCGTGGGTGCGTGTGTATTTGTAAGCGTGCGTGTATGTGCGTGTTACGCGAGGAAAGCAAAAATGTGAACAAAAAAAAGAAAAAAACATTCATGTTTGATTCTTTTTTCCGTTTGTTGCTCGGGCAACTAAATGTACACAATGTTAAAAATTTACAACAAAAGGATTGCGTTAATGTAATGCATGGAATCAAGGTAAGAGGGCTGGAAGGAGCGGTGGAGGGGGAAGGCATTATAGGAGGACGGACGTTCTAAATTGATGGGAGGAGATGGAGAAAGCAAATACTATATGCGTGTACGCATATAATGCTACTCCACACCCAGCAAACTACCCGATTTCTAGATTAATAGATAGACATAAACAAACATGCATACACACACACACACACACACACACACACACACACACATACACACGCACACTTCACTCAGTTGGACCTTAAAAAAAATGTATTTTCTGTATAAAATATATATAAATTTCCACCTTATTATAACCGATATGAAAGTCTACATTCAAACAATTATTTTGTATATATATATGTATATATATATACATATATATATATTGAGTTTAAATTCCAAATCATATCAAACATATATACATATACATATGCATATATAAATATATATATATATATATATATATATGCCTATATATAAGCATACGTATATACTTACAGATATTATTGTTTATATGTATGTACAAAAACTCCATTAAAGTATAGTGTAAAATGTTGTTAGTGTAGTGAACATTATAAGACCATCCCATTAACTCTCATAAAACGAGATGGCTATATAATATTTGTATGTACATGTATACTACTATATATGTACATATATATATATATATAGCATATTCAAATACTACTCATTATCATAAACACAACCAGCAACAATAAGAACGACTATAACAACAACAAGACCGATAATAATATACAACAAACAGTAGCAGAATAATTATAATACATCCCGTAGAGAGCTTGTGTTCATATTGCCACATCTGCATGTATACATCCATGCATGCATACATAGATATATGCGGATAGCATAGAGTACAACGGCCGTGGCAGAGCATCACTACTGAGCAGTAATAATATCGTAAAACTATACCAATACTATGAATGCAATAAATATTGTAAGTGCTGCCGTACATGTACAAATAAACTGTTACGATCTTATATATAATTATGTACATACTTGCATACATTAATAGTTATAACTGTCGTCTCTTTGATAGTTTTGTAATTATGTATATACATATATCTCTCTCTTTGATAGTTATGTATTTATAAATATATATATATATATATATATATATCTATATATATATATATATCTTTAGTTTTAACTCATTTCACTCATGGCAATGAAAGTTCACTCGTTTTTATTGTATTTGATGGGGGTGTTTATAGAATACATGTGCTTTGAAGTTCGATGTGATAGGGTTAGTGCGCCTTTAAAACTATTATGTATGACGACAAAACTATTTGCAAATCAGCCCTTCTTCAGCAAGCTTCTCAAATCAGATGACAATGTAATGATGATTATCATTTAATTCCATTGCTTTCATTATAATATTTAGCTGTTTATTAAAAGTAATGCTTCTGCATATGCTCGCAAATAAACAAGGAGTACCCTACATCAGGCACACGATTCGATTCACTTCAATTCCCATTAGCTCTCTTCGTATTCTTGATCAATGCGTTTGTTTGCCCGTTTAACTCTCTCTCTCTCTCTCTCTCTCTCTTGTGATTATTATTGGTGACTATTATCCCTCTCCTGTAGGCATTCGAAACACATATATATTCCGTTTACGATGCAACAAGTCACATTTCAAAAGTAGACGACTTGTAGTTTCAGTATGACGAAGAAAGCAATGTAATCTTCTGAGAGAAATCGAAATTCTTAAGAAATATTAATCGAATCGTGGATACCTACCTGTCTGGAGAGGATTAATTTCTCGATGCCCCCTGAGCCACACGCAGTTTGCATATTGCGTCCCTCATCGCCTTTGAGTGTTGGTGTTTTAGGCCATTCGAATGGACATGGCCAATTATAGGACAGAACGACCAGACTAAGAATTAAGGGAAAAATCCAACAGCAAAACAAAACGAACGCACGTGAAGCTTGAGAATGATAGTCGAAACTAGACAAGTGGCCTGACTTTGTTACTTGTTGTCTTATGCTGCTTTTTTTTTTTTTCTTCTTTTTTGTGCTACGCTTGTCTCTTTTGTCTTAAAACCATGTTAGAACTATTTTTGGCAGCAGAAAATCCAATTAACTTACTAAATGTCGTAAAACGGACCAGCCCGGTAAGTCTGAGTTATATACTAGGTATCGAAAGCATCTTTACATATATGTTATACCTTCAGCTTAGGGCCTATGCTCTACAAGGGCTTAGGTATATTCTGAAAAAAATACTATAAATATTTATCGGCGATGCGTGAAGTTTCGTTGCAGAAATAAAATTCTGATCTGATCAACTGACCCGCTTTCAATTTCTAAGTAACATTCTAATTTTTGTATTGCGTGTTGGAAGTTCGAGTTTTTTGATGGAATTCAATTTTAGTTAAAACAGACCTGTTACAAAAGGTCTCTGTCTCTCTGTCTCCTTCGGTCCCTGTGAGGACCATCATTATCGATGATCTTTTGCTTCTTATCGGATGCCTTGCGCATGAACTCGCTACACCGGGACAAACCGATATTTACTGCGTCACTCTGAATCAGTGCTAATCAGCAGGAAACTGGTCTGCAGTGTATGGTTCAGTTATATAGCTTCTTTAGGTGAGAGATATACATGATTCGTCATAAATTGAAAATTTCTCTCTCTTTCTCTTTCCTTTTTTCTCTTTCTTTCTCTCTCTCTCTCTACTAGTTTTGCAATTTTTACTCATTTGGCTTTTTAGTATAGCAGACACAGTAAATAGATGACGTCTTAAAAGAAGCAAAAGTTTCGAGCGACTTTTTAAACGCGGCGCCGCTGGATCAAGTTATACTGCGTTTGAAATTCTGTTTGCAATTGTCTTTAACGATATCTTGAGTGATTTATACGAACATATGGTTAGTATAAGTTTTTATTTAAATTGATTCGAATATAACCGTCCCTTCACACGCCTATACATATCGTTTGTTATTCGAAACGTTATTTTCAAAAATTCACAAATATTGGGGTAGAAAGCTAATATCTGAAGTAACGAATTCTTAATTTAGCGAATGCTGCGAAATGAATGTAAAACAAGTAAAAACATTATAATTGGCCGCGATCCACCCTTAAATACCGTACACCACTTCGCTTAATACAGTTATTTATATAACGTTATAAGGAAAGGATCGAAAAAAGTCTTCCAATCCAAATTACTCTTAATAACGTTCGTGCTTTTGCAAAAAAAAAAAGAAAATCTCCAAAAACGCGATCTATAAGTATTGAAGGGACGTCTGATGTGTGGACGGACAGACAAGTTCGATCAGCATAATAAAAGATGAGCTTATTCCAACTCCTTCTAGACATTGTCTACATTGGCACAAATTTATTATATTTTTTATACCACAGGTGGTCTATGGTTTAAATAGTGAAAAAAATATAAGAAGAGTCGGAATAAGAAACAATTTTTAAAAATTAATATCTATTAGTTAGAGTCAATCCTTATCAAATATCGCTCCAGAATTTACTGCTTTAGTGATTGTCCGACGCACTTAGGAGAAAAAAAGACTCGGTTAGCCAACTACTATTTGTACAGATATCATTGATTGATAAAAAAAAAAAAGAAAATAAATAAATAAATTTTTATTTTTTGTATTTATTTATTATCTATTTATTTTCATTTTATCATTTATTTTGTACATTGAAGTGATGGATACGCTTCAATACTTCTTATCTACTTTTACTAAATCCACAAACAGAAAATGAGGCGAAAAAATCCTGTTCACCGCCAAATTGTAAGTAAGTTATTTAAAGACTTGGAGTTACGAAACAAGAGAAAAAAGTCACTTTTCTAGGAAACAAAGTGAGTGCAATGAATTCACTTTGAACCGTAGCGTACCAAGATCACTTCTTCACCTATAGGTCAGCCAGTGGACTGTAAGATTTGACACGAACACTAATAATAAAAATCGAACAGTTTTCTTCTCTGAGAGGAATTTGAGAAAGAAAGAAAGTCGAGAGTGTTCTCGCATAATTAAATATAAACAAGGGGAGGAGAGAATCTAAGTAATTTATTAATTGCTTTTTTTTTTTTTATTTTCATGAATTTGCTTTATACAGAAGTATAGTGTTTTAGGTAATCGCAAGTCAGACTCAGAACGCAATACCTCAGCGTTTCGTTATTTTTTACACACATACACATACATTTTCGCTTAAATATATTTCAGTTCGTCTTTTAATGTTGCGAGAGACTTAGCATGATCTGCTGGATGGGTGAATGTGTTTAACAATTTGATATAATTTCTAATTATCGTAAATGTAACGAGAAAGTAACGGACACGTTTTTTTCATGCACACAGTTACAAACAATTTAAAGTAATTTTTGAATTTTTCAAATATTCGAACAAGAAAAAGGAAAAGAAGAAAGCACACAGGCACACACGCACACACGCACACACACGCACCCACATACACATAATTGCGTTACTGATTAGAAGAGTTGTGTTTAATGCGAAGTGAAGAGGAGATAGAAAATGTATAGAATATATGCCTAGGTGTCAGAGCATTGTCGTTAAATCCGTTCAATATATTCATTTGAACTGCGCTACACTACACTATATAAAGTGGAATGTATAAACTCCAAATAAACATGGAAACTACAAGCAACTTCCTGACGTAACACACCCGACAACGCGCTATGACAGTTTCATGCACGCATATGCAGAATAAAGTGCGTACCTTAAATATAAAAGTGAACGTGGCTTGGTATGCATGCATTCATGTAAGTATGTGTGTATGTAATGTGTATAAAGTGAATTACTTCATACTCCACCGTATAGGTATAGGCAGAAATGTGAACCGTAAATACATAGAATGAAATGTAAAGTTAAGCAAAGCAATATAGCAATTAACGTGCAACATAAAACGCGAGCTCAAACGGACAAGCGAAACACGTAGACAGACAAAGCTACGGACAACGGTAAATGAATGAATGAACGAATACAAGACCCATTACCTTAAAAGTAATGCGTGCTAGTGCATACATATATATATATATATATATATGTATATAGGTATATGTGTAACATAACCATATGACTTCGTATATGTTAGTATGCATGTGGGTGCGTTTTGTGCATATGAGAAGTTTATACAACGGCAACAATAGTAACAACAAGAACAATAGCAACAATAACAACAATAACAACAGCAACAACAACAATAATAACATGAATAACAACCATCCAAAAAGGATGAAAGTAATTTCCCAGCTATTGTATGACGTTTATTTAAATGTTATTGTACAGATTTTACTGTAATTTAAATGATTTTGTTGAGGGCAGAAAAAACAAAATGAAGAAAGGGTTAAAATCATGAGATACACTTACATATAAATATGCACACACGTATGGAAAAACGGTCGGTGTCTCACTTGCGTAAAACATGTCGAACTAAATAAAACCTGTTTGGTTGTGTTTCAATGCAAAACTACAGTAATATAAGGCCAACAACTATACTCACCTTAGAACGAATCTTGGATACTCATCTTCATTCAAATACGATTGATTTCACATTCAGTCCCGTATTGTATAACATATTTGCAAATTTTCAATATTGCATGACTCCGTCGCATACATATCGCCATGCAATTTCAGCAGCTTTCAGCAGTCCTCCTAAACATTATTACAAAGGGTGTAACTTCGGAAATCCTCTTAATGGACATTTCGAGGAACTGTTGGGTGAAGAAAACTTATCACTACTACTACTACTACTATAAATTCGTAGAAATCTAAATTTGAAATCAATTCAACAATGCAACACAAGATAAAGTGGTTTAAGTCTTTGAAGCATTCTAGGTAACAAAGTCAATATACTTTTATCCGTTAATACCGATTACGAAAAAAATGAGAAAAAAAAAAAAAAACAAAAATAGAATAAAAAACTGAAAAATGTGCGTGAGTTTCAGATAAATGTAAATGAGTGTTATTGTTGCGTTCGTATATATATGCCTTCGCTCGCCTATACACATGCAATATATATATATATATATATACATATAGAATATTGTATTCATATACATGTAACATCGTTTTGTATGGCATATGTGAAGTTTTGCTATTGAGTTAAATTCTCTTTTTATGCTTTAATTATAGTTAAATGAATTGTTGGGGGTTTTCTGCAAAATACGCAATTTTTACTCGTTCTATAATTTATTTAAAACTTTTTTAACACTCACACGCTCACGTCTCTAGTTGAAAAGGATTGACAGCTCTCTGACACTTTGTAAACTTCAACAACAAAGAATTCATGTGTGCATAAGAGTGTAAGTGCGTGCATATGCGTATGTTTGTGCTTGCCTAGTGCTTTAATTAGAAAATTTGAAATTTTATTTAAAACCAAATTAGTTTTGAGCAACTTTTATATGATTTGTTTTAGTTACCAACTACACTTTGCCCAACTACTGTTCAAATCACTCATTTCATTGAAAGCAATATGGAGAGCAAAAGTCCTTTACTTTACAATTTGATAATCGTTTTAAACGAATACCAATTTTACTCAAGCAATACGCATCCTGGAGTTGAAATCAACAAATTCTTATCATTCGAGGGTAGTAGTGTCATACACGCTATCTGTGTACAAGACACTCTTAAAATTATTTCATATTTAATTTTAGGTTTTTTAACCCTTTTTGTTCAATCTCAACAGCACTCATCATCGCCCCGCTCTGTCCGCTCTGCCCCCCTTTTATGCACTTTAACAGATTGTTGCTATTGCTTTTATGGTTTGTTTACATTTCTTCGCCCGAATATTTCCCGCGGTGCCGGGAGATACTTTGATGTTTAGCGCCACGTGTTCACTACATTATTATCTCTTCATAGACTTATGCAGACTGCACAAGAGAACTTTTACGCAATTTATCTCTGAACTAAGCAGACATTTAACACTCTTCGAAAGAGTTGCTTGCTCCCAAATAAAGCATGATACTATTGTATAAAGTCAAGCCAGAAACTAATGATACTCTACAGCGTCTGTTAACTAAACGTATGCTTTAAAAAATTCCATTAATTTATTTACACAAACTAAAAATAACCACAAACATAATTTAATTTAAACGAAATATTATGTATATATTTGTGTATAGATATATATATATATATATATATATATATATATATATAATTCTCTTATTGCACAAATTTTTTTACGCGAAATTCGAATTTAACACGAGTTAAAAAGAAAAAAATTCTCTTTTTACACGAAATGTTTCGTTTTAACACGACTTTCAATATTCTATGAATTTTTTTTATGAATTTTTTTAATGAATTTATTTAATGCATTCTTCTGATGCTTCTATGAATTTTTTTATTCTCACGCCCCACAAGTATGCGTTGTCACTTCTTCTTTTTCTCTTTAATGAAATATTGTCCACTTACACGAATTATTTTGTTTTAACACGATTTTCAATATTCTAAATACTGTATACAATTTCCTTTCTATTCTCTTCCCTCTCTCTCTTCGTGTGTGTGTGTGTGTGTGTGTGTGTGTGTGTGTGTGTGTGTGTGTGTGTGTGTGTGTGTGTGTGTGTAACGAAACAAAAACCTTTGAAGTTTGTAAGCTTATCTGGGAAGCGATCATCTTTTCTATCATCATAAGGGCGGAAGTGGTCCTTGGGCAACCTACATGTTCTCGAAATGAGTGACACGTACAAATGCTAAGTGAAGTACCACATCCCTATTTAGTTCCTCTAAGATTTTTGGAACTGTTCCCCCTCTCTTTTCCGTTAATGCTCGGCTCAATTGCATTAGTAGATATCGGTAAAGCCTTCAGTGATAAATTCGTTGCTACGCCTTTCTGATCCCCCAAATACAAATCATGAGTTGGTGGCCATAAATACACGTCTTCGCTGTAGGGCTCAGCCAATAATTCTTACATTTATACCTTTCACTATCTGCGGTGAAGTTAAGTTTACACAGTCGTATGTAATTTCCAGAAGGATATAAAATACAGCTACTGTCTATCTGTCAGTCCGTTTGCTCTTCGGGTGTCTGAACAAGTGTTTTTGTCTTCAACCCATTGTTTTCACGAAATTTGACACACTCTGCAGTGTTTTGGACTGTGTAAGATTATTTTTTGGAGCCCATTCCATAGAAGGATCCTCATGAAAAGTAAGCATTTATATGGCGAAAGCATCTTATATTTGGCACTTTATGAAGAAAATAGTTGAAGAGTGAGAAAATTTTTCACCAAAAAATCTAGCTTTGCTCACGTGCTGAAATCCTTGTCATTTAAATGCTCCCGCCGAAAATATTTGGACATTTGTGTGGGGAGAATTGAAAGAGAGAGAGAGAGAGAGAGAAAGACATAGAGTATTAAGTGGTCGTTTTTATTACTTGTTCAAATTAAGATCTTTCCGTTTTTGGTGTTTGAAACAATTTTGTGTGTTATGTGGAAAATCATGATGCATTCATTGTCTCTTGACTTCATTTCATTTCACATTCAATTGGCTTCTTTCTGAACTATTTCCATTGCTGTTGTTGTTTATTAAATTCGCGATAATTTTTCAAACTCTTGTTTTGCACATCAGTCTTTCGGTGCACTTAGAGGTTCCTTGCTTTCCGCAACATAGGAGCTTTCATGCTTTCAACGACAAATCATTTAATCAGAATTGATGAGCAATTTTTTTGAATTTAAACAAAATCCCATACATTGCCTCTTGCAAGTGCGTATTCTTCTGCTTCTTTCTTTGACAATAAAACCAAATGCGTTCAGTATTCATGTGCGTACTTCACTGAGAGCAAACCTAATTTCACTTAAAGCTTAGCAAACATTATCTTGATGCAGAGAAATCATATCATTATCCAGTGCGATATAACTGTATTATCATCTTTGTGCTAGTCACGCTTTCTCTTGTAAATCCATGACAATTTACTTACAGAGAGTCAATAATAAATCTTTGAATACCTTTCGCATTGCTGGCTTTTAAAGCACACATCACACAATTGCGTATCACACAATTGTATAACTCTTATGATAACATAGCGCCAGGAAGGCCTGATTACAGATTACTTTCACCTATCAATAAATCCATAAAGCTTTTGATGTGATTCTTTACCGTAATTGTGCGACTGCATTAAAGGTAAATTATATCAAAATCGAACTACGGACAGGCTAGAGTCAGTCGGTGGCAAACACAAGAGAAGAAAAGGTGTTTCACTTCATTTCGCACAATAACATTTTATTTGCACTCTTCCACACAAACTCTTCCTTCTGTCTTTCATACCACTCTATATACGCGTAACCATGCACTATATTATGCCCTTCGATGTTGTTTCTCTTAAGTATTTAAACTTTTACTCTTTATTTCAAATTTTTTCAATTCTATACATTTTATAAAATTTATTATATCACATATTCCGTTTATAAATCGTTCATTTCCAGAAAAGCGATCCAAAGGATTACCACTTGCGGGAATCATTGCTGCATATTTTTTCTTGAAAACTACTTGTTCATCTTCTGCGAATGCGTTAGTAGCTAAAATTCGTCATACAACTATCGCTTCAATTTATTTGTAAAAAAATATATTGGAAGCGATTTAATTTTCACACATTCCGCCTACATTCGTATAAGGAACACAGAAATATGATCGATGGCGTTAAGTTAATGTCCGGTTCAGGTATTCGGTGATGAAGAGGTGAGATTCGAGAGATGCCAACCACATCAAGCGAGCAACCGGCGATATATGCACACTATGTGAACGCTGTGGACAGATGAAGTATTGTTAACGGGCAAAGAGAGCTGCCTTAGTCTAAACGCCATCCTATGCTGTGTTTCCCACTGTCCTTTCAATTATTAACGCCCAGAAGGAAGTTTCAGAAACGCCACGAAGTGCATACACTCTTGATCAGCATCAAATTGTGGACTGATTTAAGCATGTCCGCCTGTCTGTCTGTCCGTCTGTGCGATGTCTGCTTTAAACATTCTCCTGGCCGCAAAAATTAAGCGATCGACTTCAAAGTTGGCAGCAACAATGAAAGTTCTTGCACGCAGATTTATATTGAAAATGGGGCAGACGGATCGAAGGACATGCGTACAATACCACGTAAACTAAGAGTACCTTTATTTTTCAAAAGATATAAAAAATTGGTTTTTTACTCATTACTGACAAACTATAGCAGATAAATTTACAAAAATTTGAATATATTTTGTATGGGCGATGCTGTAGCACCTCTACAAAAATGGAAGAAATCGGTCGCGTCTACTCATTTGTATAGTGCGTCTACGCAGCAGTTTACTATCTATGGTAAATATTCTCTCATTTTTAAAAATGAAAATATCGCCTACACATTTGCAAAGAAACTGAAACTGACGTAAACCGGTCAATGGACACGCCTACGGTGCCCACATGTTTATGCAACAACAACTGTGAACATCTTTGCTTTCCGTGTTTTTTGCTTGTTACTAATAGAGTACAGCACACACACCATATAAAATTAAATTTTTATTATTAAAAGAGAAAAATCAGCCACGCCCACGCAATATTCTAAGGCATAAAAATGTACGCCTTTCTTTAAGACTACTTTAGGATCACGGCCATGGATGTAAAAGATTCGGTCACGATCGAAGGTAATTCTTTGACTTGTTTTGATGGTGGTACCCCTCTTTCCCGGCGGTTACCCACACTTTAGTGGGGTTTCCCCACTAACGGGAAAGTGCATAACACTTTCTTACCAAAAGCACATTTAATTGCATTTTCACGTATAGTCTAACGCATTTTACATTTTTACAAATAATTTTAATGAATGTTTGTTTCCTCTTTTCCCTTACTTACCATCAATACTCAACTAATTCCACATAGGACAAACATTGCGACAATTACAAGAATGCGTTTAATCTAAAAGAAAGGGAGAGAAAAGCAAAAAAAAAAAAAGAAATTTTTATAAAACGGTCAACGTGACGGTGAAAATTAAATAGATTCAGTTCGGATCGTCGCAAGTAAGAAAGTAAAGTCTTTCGCTAATGATATCACAAATGAGTTGACTGCGTGCTAATGTCTCTTAATTTTTTACTGTTCATTTTTATTTATGCTCTCTTTGCAATGGCAAAATGTGTCGATTCTCTTGAAACGCATTCTCTCACATTTAATATTGAGTTGGATGCGAGAGACAAAAATGAATTTTTATTTTTCTGTTTTTTACAAAAATCAACGGATAGCAGGCGTATCGACTGAATATAATCCATACGGTTTTTTACTCTATAATTAAATTGCATGTGCATCACTTTACAGTTATGAACAGTGAAACTCTCGGTACATAATAATGAAACTGCAAACTAAGCAGAATCCTACAACAAGAACTGCTTGCTGCCTATGCTTTTAAGACAGGCGGAGCTCCGTCTCTGAAATAAAAAACAAACACAAAAAAACAGCAAACACTGCTTATGTATTATATGAAAGTAAAAAATCGAATAAAATGACAATATCCGCTAACGGTTTTTTAGTTTTGTTTACAAAATATTTAGCAAAACATGAAAGCGAGCCAATGTTGATGCGAGCAACATGAGTATAAATGAAAAAAAAAAAAACAAGAAAAAAAAGGAAAGAAAAACAAGTTAGATTTAAAAAGAAAACGATAATGAATGCATTCACAGTCGGTCGTATGCTAAGGACACATGCGCAGTTTTTTATATAGGAAAAAATTAAAAAGTAAAAAACCAAAAAAAAGGAAAAAACAAATGAAAAGAACAAAAAATGACTGATTTAAGAAAATGAGAAAAAGTCTACAAAAGGAAGAAGAATACAAAAAAGTGTACACTAACTAAAAAACAAAGAAATTTGAAGCATTTTCATTTGCTGAAAACTGACGTTGAGTGCAGCCCGAAAATAATGAAAGCATATCTAAATGAGAAAAAATAAGGGACAAGAAAGGGAAAAATGGGATGCTTTTACGATTTCTTATGTTTTGCAATTAAAAATATTTTTAGTTATTCGGTGCCGTATATATATATATATAGATATATAGATATATATATATAAATATACGGTGATTGTGAGAGCGATAGAGTAAGAGCATATCAATAGATCGGAGCGGGGAGGGCGGAGAGGAGGGAAGGGTGTGTTTTCCTTTGACGAATCCCTCTTCCGTTTTACATCATATTATTATTTAGTATACAAAGCTCCGGGTGTTGCATTAATTAGTTATGGCAGACGATTTTGCGGTCTCTATATGTACGAACTCAATGTGTGTTAGTTTTTGATGATGTCGAGCTGAAAGCTTTTTACTGTATTGTATATAGTTTTCTTTTCTGTTTTCTGTTTTTTTTTTTTTTTTTTTTTAAGAAAAAAGTTTTAATTTATTTTTTTGTGTTTTTTTTTTTTTTTTTGTCTTTTGCAAACAGCCATTAAAAGCTTTCAATTTCTATTTCATATATTTTTTAGTTTCTTTCAAAAATTTCTTCCATTTATTGTTGGTGTTGTTGTTGTTGTTGTTGTTGTTGCCGTAGCTGCAGTTTTTTGCAACCAATTTGTTGCTTTTAGCCAATTTTAGTTATTTGAGTCTTAATTTGATGATATTGCAAAGAAAAGCAGTGAAGCTAAAGAGCGAGTGAAAAGTAAGCAATGGTTTATTGTTTGTTGGTGCCGTTCTTATTGCCGCCGTTGTTGTTGTCATTGTTGTTGTTACACAGCAGTATGTACTTATAATTAAAAAACCTTTCACAATCTCTACCAACTGATTCTCACTTGAGTGATTTTCAATTAGTTTTACCGCAACAAAATTTACATTAAGAATTTCTTCCTTGGAAGTCTTCTTACAGATCAGTTCCATCACAATTATGTATATACATATATGTATATATATATGTATAATCGATGCCCTATCCCCCCAATGTAATGCTTGATTGCTCATACAATCGAAATACATCTAAATAGCATGGATAACGTTTTTCAAAAAAAATAAATAAATAAATAAATAAAATAAACTTGACTTCATTCCCTTGAATATTAATTATTTCAATATCTTCTCACATTCTTGGCGCTTTTTCATTGAAACGCCTAATACGCAAGTAATACATTTTAAATATATATATGAGAAGAAAAAGCCGTCAGCACTTGGCACAATTCAAGTGGAAGGCTTCCTTTCAGATTCACTTAAATCTATCGATTCGAAATCAAGTACACTTTATATGCCTTACTGGGAAACAAAGTAGTAAAAGTGCCAAGAGGTTGGACTTTAGAAAACCATATCAAATTTATTGACTACTAATAGTGGGCCGACGTTTCTGGAATAGAAGATCGAAGAGGACAGCCAATGAAAAGCACTTACAATAAGGTTTTCTTACTTACAACAATTGCTAAGCTTTGCTTTGCCCAAAGCTTAAGCACAAAATCGTATGACTGATAAATATGAAAATTTGTTTGAATATTAGAATTCGCAGGACCAGGTTTCGAATGAAGCAGACTATGCTATAAGATATTCATTTTCACTCTTTACTTTAAGCTGATGATCTCTAATGCATTATAGGTAGCAAAGTCCTTGCAACAGATCGCATAAATCGAACGTGTCGTCTCATTAAAGATAAAAGTGTACACTTTCGAGAAATACCTTGAACGCTGTCTAACGATAGTTCATCAAATGTAATTCTCTTAATATAGGCCATATGGAGCGTAAACTTAGCTCAATCTGAACTAAACTGGCTTTTTACCATCAAAGATCCTTTGCACAGACTAAGCAATTGCATTAAACTTTTTTAACGCATTTAATCTATGATGAATGAACAACATTAGATAACAATATGATCAACTTTAAGTAATAAAGTGTAAATGGCGTTAATAAGATCACCATCCCTCCATCTGTCCATCCATCCACCCACCCATCCATCCATCCATCCATCCACCCACCCATCCATCCATCCATCCATCCATCCATCTATCCATCCATCCATCCATCCATGCATCCATCCATCCATCCATCGAACCATCCGTCCAACCATCCATGCAACAAAATAACAAAATAAAAATTTTGCATAAAATTTAATTATAGACTAGGCATAGTTTTAACGCGTTAGCATCATGTGTCAGCTAGTGAATGGGTGTGGTTTTGTAGTCGCATTAATCCGTTCCGCTGCTTAATAAAAATAAAATAAAATACAAACTTATTTATTTAAAATACCATAAATTCAGGAAATTTATTTCTCGTTCTTCAATTAATGTTTTTCAAGACCGTGTACACCATTAAAACTCTAATTCCTAATATTTAATGGTGACCAGTTAAGTTGGATGTATGCGAGCTGATAACAAATCCTGCTAACAAAAGGTCATCAGTCTTCAAAGGATATGTTAACAATGTACACATCACTCTTGAATACCATAAATGAATGAATATTTTAAATAATTTAAACAACCCTAAAATTTACGAAAACAAACAAGTCCATTTAAACACATACATACATACATACATAAATAAATACATAAATACATAAATACATATATACGTGTCTTTCGTATTTTTGACCAGCCTGCTTGCCTCTACTTATTTTCAATATTTTTTTTGTCCAAAAAATAAGTTAAAATTTTTGGAAGAATTTGCATATAGTCAAAGGAAAAGGCAATAAATTATAGCCTTTTGTTTAAAACCTTAACCCGGCAACCGAATGCGAACATATACCATTACGTGTATATATATGTGTGTGTGTGTGCATACTTGAAACCTTAAGTAAACTAACGATGCCCGCAAACCCCTAGAAAAAGCGAAAGGAAATTTATCTGAATGAATGTGTTCGGAAGTGCGTTAACAAAACGACACCACTTCGTTATTCTAATTAGAAAAAGTACAAACAAAATACAACTATTCAAAATCCTTCTAACGTAGCCCATATGCAGCAACAATATGTGGACGTCTCACCACATACTGGCGACCTCTACAGCTCATTCCTTGTATCATTTTCCCATATAAAATAGACACAAATGCCCACACACATATACACATATATATATACATATACATACAAACTACTTTTAATGCCATGTTTTGCTTCGAAATCTTACTCATTCTAATAAACTAAATAAAAGCGAATACGAACGATTATATGCGAACGAATGTATTCTCCAGCGTAACAAAAACGCACACTGCTGCGACGGTGTGTATTTAAGTGAATATATATGTCCTTTGGTCTCTGTGTGCGTAGTGATTTCTATGTTTTTGTCTACTTTTTGTTTTTTTTTTGTTTTTTTTTTTGCAAATTTTTTTCTACATTTGTTTTTGTGTTTAGTCCGTGCATTTTGTATTGTTTAGCCGCATGTTATTATTGTTTTTGGTCTCATCAGCGGTTGTTTAGTGCGGTCAAGTTAGACCGTGAGGGAATTTAATTTTCTGTTACCACTAGTAACTGTTCACAGATTTTCCAAATATGCAAAGAAAGAGAGAAATACTAAATAAAAATAACAAATAATTCTTTCATTCCCTTTTCATTTATTTATTTCTTTTTTTTTTTTTTCTTTTCTTTTTCATCGATCACGATCATTGATTTGACCTTTTTAATAAGTGAATGCCCTAAAGTATGCATTCATTCAATGATTAAATCGTATCTCGATCAATCACTTGCACACTATAGTTGTTTTTAATTCTGATAAGCTCTCTGCTCAGCTATATTCCAATTGTGATCTAGTAAGACAGTGTCGAAGCGTCATTCCTTTTGTAAAGATACAAAACAAAATTCCGAAACATGTCTAAACTGAATCGACCAGAGGTGCAATCTTCAATGTTTACGCTGGTGGGCTTTAGAGGAGACGTCACAAATATTTTGCACCAAACCAGTCACATGGAATTTTTCGACGTTCATTGCCTACTTATCTTAAGAATGGTATTTTACTACTTTTCTTGGGGAAGAAATATTGAGAGATTTTTTTTACTAAATGGCTCATGGTGTCGTATATTAGGCAACAGTAAACCGATTCAAATTTGAAATTATCGTGAAGGGAGCAAAACGGCTACAAATATAACTGTAACCCTTAGATATAATTGAACGAAATTCATTTTGGATAAATGAAAAATTTAATTAATTAAAAGAAGACACCAAAATTTTTTAATGATTTTTCTACACGACTTTTTACGCTCGTTTACAGATAGTCAGGTAGTACAGAAGAATTAGCAAATGTCAACTATGTAAATCTTGGATTGCACGTTTGCGATAAGGTGCAACTGAACGCAACAACTACCGCGTCAGGCATCGAAGAAGCTTGGTCTTTCGACTGAAGGCCAGACGGTAGGCACATGAGTTTGAGCAAATCTCTTTTCAAATTTTTAAAGCGAATAAAAAAAAAAAAGATATAATTTCTAATTCGGACCGATGGCTAAAGCTAATATGTATTGGAATGTGATTTGCTAAACAAAA
This sequence comes from Glossina pallidipes, assembly GCA_000688715.1. Taxonomy (NCBI): domain Eukaryota; kingdom Metazoa; phylum Arthropoda; class Insecta; order Diptera; family Glossinidae; genus Glossina; species Glossina pallidipes. The sequence goes on along the minus strand of KK500178.1, from coordinate 46,103 downwards.
GCCACACTTTAAAAACATGTCCTAACAGTTCCGCTTTCAAAATGTACTATCGAATTTGGTTTTATACCCTACACCATTTATTGTACAAGGGTATATAAAGTTTGTGCGGACGTATGCCACACCCAAAAGCACTTCAAATAGACCCAACTTCTATAACACTGATCGATTCATAAATTGGTTTTGAACCTAAACTTGTCTGTCCCTCTGTTTGTCTTGTTTTCTGTTTTATTTTACCTATGGATCGCATTGCACCTGGCGATTTTGATGAAATTTAGTACACTGACATGTTTTGGTCAAGAACAAACTCTATGGAACATGGTTCGAATCGGACCACTTTTTCAAGCACTTCAAATAGACCCAACTTCTATAACACTGATCGATTCATAAATTGGTTTTGAATCTAAACTTGTCTGTCCCTCTGTTTGTCTTGTTTTCTGTTTTATTTTGCCTATAGATCGCATTGCACCTGGAGATTTTGATGAAATTTAGTACACTGACATGTTTTGGTCAAGAACAAGCTCTATGAAACATGGTTCGAATCGGACCACTTTTTCAAGCACATCCCGTACAACGCCGCCCTTCATAAAGTCCGTATATGAATAAGTGAAGGGTGGTGTAGAGTATTCAATAGTACACCGTGGCGCGCTACAATGTTTTTATTTGTTTTTTATGTAATTTAAAATGGATGTACAATGCGACTAGGCTATGAACCTGTGCCGTTAATAGTATGGAAATTCTATAATCTTTTCTCATATGTAGCGCTTGTTATTTGTAACATATACTAGTACATCATTTGTTATCGTTATAAGATACCAGGAATTGTGCCTTGTTTCCGTTTAGGGGCATGCTTCCCTTTGGACCTCGTGTATGCGAGAAGACTAAAAGCGCCTTTCAACTATTTTCTTCACAAGTGCTCCAACTATGCCTTTATTCACGTAGGAATGCTTACTTTTCATAAAAAAAACCTATATGACGTGGGATTTACAAAATTTGACAAGATCGTTCAAGATTGATTCAACTAATTGTCATATCAAATAACTATTATGAACCAATTTTCATAACCAGACTGAGAGACAGCCGAACAGCCAAATAAATTTTAGAAAATGAATCTGAATCGATCGGTATAAGGGAAAGTGCAAAGGGTAAAAAAGGATTTTAAATCTTTCTGAATGTTATATATATCCGCAAAAAGCTATATAGTAACTATATCCTGTATCGTGTATGACGAAAAATCTCTGAACACTTTTTCCCCTTAACTGCAATTATCTCTTCAGACATTACCTGTATACACATATGTACCATTAATTAATGAACAATGAAATAAATATGCGATCGCATCCTCAATCCTCAGAGTAAATAAAGTTAAATCGATTTTTCTGTAGTTAGCTGATCAAACAGGAAATTGCAACACAGAACAGAATAGGTTTATGAAGCGCAGTTCTAGGCGATGCATATAACAATTTCTTAAATTTAATATTTATTTAATACAATGCACGTAAACACCCACAAAAGTCGAGGGTAACGTCTTAAAATAACCTTAACTTAACTCTGCCTCGGGAATACAATATAAGCGATTTTGATCTACGACTTGCAACCAAAATTTCCAAGCCTTTAACGCAGGCAAAAAGCTGTAAAAACCAAAAATTATGGTCAAGAAATAAAAAAAAAAACGTAAATAATTTTCAATAAAATGTTAAATATGTTTTTACCACGAACGTAGGCCAAATTTAACGCTTAATTGAAGTTGAAAGTTTTGAATGTAAACTGACCCTCTAATAGTAATCTATCTCCTGTTACACGCCCATTTGCAAGTTGTTTGGAAATTTTCACTTTTCAAGTGCATCTTTCAGCCAACACAACGTTACCCTCTACACTCGTACTGCAGTGGCATCTTACTGCAGTTATTTTGAAAAATTTACAAAATATTCATTATATAATTCTCTCACCAATTTGCGAACACGGTGTGAGTGTATTGAGCATTTGCTACAAGGTGTGTAGCTATCAAAGTTCGGCTTCGATATCCGATATAAACCATAATCTAGATTTTGTATTAGCAATAATTAAACACAAAGAAGAAAAGTCAGTGCTAGTAGCACGCTGTAAATCGTTATATATATTATCGGTTAGCACCGTTCAAGTGAACACACTATTAATTTCATATATCTATTTGCCTAGTAGTCTCACTCATAGGCATGTTTTTAAAAAAAAGTGAGAAAAGAAAAAAATGGAATGAAAAACTCAAGAAACTTGGTCACGATTAGATTTAAACAGCAGATCATTCGTCATAAGGTGATGAGGGACTGATCCCTTAGGAATCAGTGCTCTTTCATACGCATTCAAGACAAATATAACATTCATTAAGTATTTGGAAGAACAACGATTCAGAATTCACGTTCAGGACATTCAAGGACAACAACTACTCCCACAACTACTCGGTTAGGTTTTGGAAGATCTCCGACCACCAGTTGCCGTTACTTAAGTTCAGAGTTTACGCATCTAAGCTAAACAAACACATGAGATCTTAATTATTGAATTCAATGTTTAGATATTAGAGACCTATTGGTGTTCAAGGAAATTCACTTTGTCTTCAAAGGAATAAAGCTGACTTTACGCTTTCATGTGTAGAGTATGTATGGAAGTTGAGTTTATCGAGTTTATTGTAATTTGCGAAAAAAGTCTCAGTCGCTAAAGCGATCAAAGTGAGGAAAAGCACCCAAGAAGATTATTAGGTCAAATATTTAAAATTGCGAAGGGAGTGCTATCACTTTAGAAACGATAATTGAGTAATAGCTTATTTGAAAAAAACTAGATTTGAAGAGGAAAATGAGAACATTGTCTCTTAAAGAAATTTTTATTGCTCGGGTCCTGTTCAGTTCCATCTATTGGTAAATATCAAAAATTGCTTACGAAAATCCTGAAATTGCTGTAAAATCTTACCTCTTGACCTACAACGTTTCTTATTACAGTTTATCCTTTTTTGGAGATGAATATTATCGACGCTCGTCACCAGTTTTGCGATTAACTAAAGAAGTGAAGAGAGATGAACACTTGTAGAACTTGTACACTTCTTGTAAAAGTTTTAGATGGATTTCTAGTCAGCGAGTCATCGATAATGACATTTGGGACTTTTCGCCCTTTTTTCCTTTTTTTTTTTTTGCACAAATACTATTGATTTGAAAGTGCAAGCGATAGACGACAGAATGACCAGTCATATGACCAGATGGATGTACGAATATGATTTAATTAGGTAATCAAGGATATAATCTACTTCTCCTTTATAACTATTGTCAATCGAGTGTCAATATTAGTAGACGCACTTTCATCTCTTAATGATGAGCATAAAAATTCATACGCACCTGCAATAAAAGTCTTTTCATCAATTATTGATAACTTTTTAAATATCTATTCAGTACAATGACAGCATTAATCAATCATTTGAATTTCTGAATAAATGATTAATATTCGGCGGTGAAGAGATGTGCGAAACAAAATCTATAAAGGAGAGCTCACTTACACCATAAACGTAAGTAAATTAGTTTGAATCGAATCTTTTATTAGCGAATGCTAGCGTATATAAAGTGTTTGATTGCACGATACGTATCCACGTAACGTATATCATATGCACCTTAAATCATATTTTAATACAATTTAGCTGCGCTCTGTAGGTAAGCGTACCGAGTAAAAATGTTATTTACCGCAATCCAGATATTTATATATGATTGTAGAACTGTTATGGGCAAGGGCTTGTTGATGCGATTTCGCTGATTTTCAATTCGAAGTAACAAATAAGAACATTATAGCGAGCACGCTACCAAATACTCCACGTCACTTCGCTTAGTACAGTTACTTACATCACGACGATTCAAACTTAGGCGTTATATGGGAAACGGTCATAAAAGGACTCCGTTCCGAAAAGTTTTGAATAGCGTTACCCCTTGGGTAAAAACACGATGGTGTACCAAATTTTATCAAAATATCTAAAAATATGCGACTTCTACTCTAAACATAAGCATACGTGAGCGCTTATTAGGCGGATAAACAGGCGGAAAATATGAGATCGGTATAATAAACGGTGAGTGTATTCCAATTCAATCTAGACGTTGTATACATCGGCACAAACTTAATATACCATTGTACCACAAGCAGTGTAGGGAATAAAAATTAATTGTTATTTTAATAAACTAAAGGATGGATTATGGAAATCTTTTCCCAGAGATCCTTTCGTGTAACTATGTGCAAAAACTTGGGACGCTTAATATTTTATGTATGTAAACATTTCCTATTTTTCTTTTTATACGTCCCAAGCATTTGTATAAAGCCACTTAAGAGTGACTTTGGGAAAAGATTTCTGTTCATTAAAACAAGAAAAAATGATGGAGTGGGACACAGACCACCATTAAATATACTACGTCACTCCAGAGTTATTCATGTATCGACCTTTCAAAATAAGATGTTGTATGGGAAGTGATCGAAGAAGTGATCCGATCTGAAAACACGTCGTCGTACCAAATTTCATCGAAAAATCTCAATAATGGGGATTTGTAGGTCAAACACAAGGAAGCTTAGTATCGATTCAGAAAGCAAATTTTAATCGATCGGTATAATAAAAGATAGGTATATCTCAAGTTCTTCCGGATACTGCATACTGTTCCTCTTGTATCACAAGTAGTATAGTGTAGAGTATAATGGAAAAGAAAACTTTATATAATTTATTTTGCACTTTTTAGCCCATAACAAGTCGTCTATAACAATTACACCCTCGAGTTCTTTTGTTTGATACCCATATTAAAAGGTAAGTTGAGGGAAAATTAATTCGTTCTGCTGTGGCGCCCGCCATACTTGATTTGCTATTAACACTTAGTTTGAGGCATTCTTCTAATCTCCAAATCCCTTTATTTCATATCCCTATCACGGATATCGTTCGGAAATAAATAATCCACCATTTCGGAGCGGCCGCCATTTTGAATATGCAAGAAAAGTGGGGATATTGCACTGTGCTATCATTGAAACCAAAGATGTGCGTAAGGTTTCATCGTAGTCGAGTGTACGCAAGCGCCCAAAATATCGAATGGCAGTTTCCATCATGGCCCGGGCACAAGTTACACTTCTACAGTTTTGAGGAAATAATTTGGGAAAAACTCCCATTGAAGGCCTTTCATCTAGATAAACCCTTAACACTTCCAATTGTGATTTCATAGACAGTCCTGATAGACAGACGCTCTCCCAATAAAAATACGTACATTGTAAGATAACCCGGATTCTTTGATCTAATCGTTACAAAAATATCAGATATGTTCTGTTGGATGTAAAAATGCAGTTTTTGTAAAAAATTTAAGAGGCTTGTGGACGCTTACAATACTTTTAGCCAGCAATCGTTCAAAACGATCGTGAACTACGTTTATGTCTTATTTATGCGGAAATACAATTTTTATTCATTATGTGATATAGAGATCACTCAAGAAAATTCATTGTAAGCAACAAATTGAAATGACGACATAATTTTCATTGGCCACAAGGAGTTTCGCACTTCAAACACCTAAATATTAGCTTCACAAGTCCAGATCATATAAAATATACGCCATCAGCATGGATTTTTCTTTAGCAATGGAAAGAGTTAATGCCAGGCTAGACGGTATGAACGCTTCTAGTTTTTTCTTCAATGTTGTTTATCACTTTCAAAGGTCCCTTAAATACACTTAAGATACATATGTAAAAAAGTGCTTGGGGAAGTTTTGTGCGCGCCCCAAGAAAGCTAACTTACAAATTATAGATTGCGTGCACTACTATGTCCGTAGAAGTTTTCGAAGCCAATAAACCGCTTTGTCAGTTGTGCAATCAATTCTTGCGGGTGTATTAAATTTGTACGGGCTTATGTAACACCCAGACGTTTTTAGGATAGATCCGCATTTTATTTTTCCGATGTCTGTCCGTCTTGTCTCCTTTTGCTCAATCTATAGTCTCACAATTTTTGAGACATGCTGATGAAATTTGATACACTGAGGTGTTTTGGCCCAAGGACAGAAGCTATTGAAAATGATTCGGGTGGGATTACTTTCCAATTTTCAATTAAATGTCCTGGCGTTTAACAGATTCTGAGTTATATTTTCAGAAATTTGATGGCCGATTGTTATAAGTGCGAAGTTGTGGGCCACAACTGGCCCAAGTTGTTGGTCACAAATTAAAAAAATATATTTATTCATATGTACAAAAATTTGAATGTTTCTACTGAGCTAATGGCGAAATTATCCTTTGATAGCCACAGTTAACAGGAAGTTGTCTTATTTTGATACATTTCCTTGGGACGACAGTTATCCAACAACCACCCCAACTCTATAGTTATAGCTCTTTCTTTCTTTATACTTATTATCTGATTCTTTTTTTTTTTTTTGTTTTTGTTTTTTTCTTTCTCTTCGCGTTTTTATCGAAACTAATCTCTAACAAATTCTAGCAATTAGTTTGCTTTTGTTGTTTTTTCTTAACCATTCTCAACATACGAGTGCTTTTTCGCAAATCCAATGATAAAGATCTGAGCAAATGTCGATGCGAAAGACAAAACTGACCATTAATACCTAAGAAATACTTACATATGCACTATGAGGACATGTGAAGATAACTTCTCTTAGATGCGCATATATATGAAGAACCGTAGATGTGTAATCCTGTGATGTGGTTGCTTAGAATTTATTATGTGTTGTTATGTTTATTTTTGTGTTAGTTTTTCATCCTTTTGAAATGAAATTTCAGTAAAATTAAAAACGGATCTAACGCACAACAGCAACAACAACAACTAATAATAGAAGTTGGTTTAAATTTCCAATCGATTTATTTTAAGCAACAAAAGCGAAATTTCTTTTTCAAAACATAGAGAGTGTTATATGCATATGCGTCTATAAGTGAAAAAAAAGAAACAAATCACTTGAACCGCCTGAGTATGCGAGAATGTGTTCGAAATGAACAATAAATACAAAGGATTTTTTGTTTTTGCTTTAAAGTACGAATAATTTCTTTTTTATTTTTTGTTTTTTTTTCTTTTCTATATATAACGTAACGCATTAATTTTCAGAGTTTTTATCCTGCAGAAAATCCTTTCTTTTCAGCATTTTATACAGCATTTATGCACATGATTATATGCTTTGTTGTATGGCGCAAGTATTTTTACTCCCACTTATTGTCGAACTTTAAGCTTGTTAATAAATTATGCTCATTTACATTGTCTGGCACTTAAGGTATGCAAAGCCATATGTATATACATATATATATATATATAAATATGTATATATATATATGTATACATATATCAGATTAACGTGCTTATGTACATCTTTCACAGTTATCTTCACTTTGTCCTTAGATCATATTGCTTCCGTTACTTCTTACTGTTATGTAACATATATCTTATCTAAGAATTATAAAAACTTAAAGACCACTTATCCGTGCGGCCTCTTTTGGTCAGAGAGGTAATTTAATTCCTTTCAGGATATGTTGGGAGAAAGGTAAGCAACGACTCTATAATCCCCTTAAAAGCTTAAGCATAATCACACACAGTCCACACAGTTGATATATTGTAAGCGTATATTTACGCCGATCTACAAAGTTTTCATAAAAGACTTTTTACTCATATCTCATCAACTTTTTGGAAAGAGTATTCCGTAAATCTTTCTTTTTCTTTCAATGATTTTTTTTTTTTCAATTTTTAAACTATCAGGAGACACATGGGGGACTCCATTCAATTATTCTTATTATTTAATTTTTTATTAATTCGAGCAGCAGATGAACTCTTTAACTGACACGATCTTCATTACATAGTTTAGTTTGTGATGTGTACATGTGTAGTGTCACCAACAGATTGATAAAATTAATATATTCTCTCTCTCTCTCTTCATTTTACGTATGATATGAAAATATTGCACGCTGTTATTTATTCACTGAACTACACAAGTCTTTTCCTTCTCTTCTTCTTCGTCTTCCACATAGTAGACAGTTTGTCGTCTTCAAGTGGATTTCAATTTTATCGTCACTCGGTCTGTGCTCTGGTTTTTTTATGATCTATGTGTGTTTCCTTTAAGAGCATTTGTTTGTTGTTATACTTTGCGATGAGACCTCACATTATGCTCGAGTTTTTCCTTTGCCGGAATTGTGTTTTCTTAATCTGACATTTAACATATTTTTATGTCATCCTCAAGTGTTGAATCATTGTGTCATGTCCGGTTTTGGCGGTCAACCGTTTGCTATCATGAGCAGAAAACAACAGCGGTAACGATTGATGAGGGTCGAATAATATTAAAATATTAACATATTGCCTAAACATACTTACACACTTATATGTGTTTATGTAACTTTTTTTTGTATGCTTAAACATATGTGAACGTTCTATAAACAAAAAAAAAAAGAAAAAAAAATATTAAATTAAAATTTAGTTCAAAAGAGTTTTCCGTTTAACTTACATGAATGACGTAGGCAAAGATTCTTCATCTCATATATTAATTAAATCCATTCTTTCTACAGTGTTGCGAATATGAATCTTCTGCACAGCGCTCGATTACTATTTTTGATTATTTCTTTTTTCTCTATGTCAACTCAGAATCAATTTAATTTCTCATAGATTATAGCCATTCCGCGTTTATCTCTCTACTAAAACTACATTACATTCTCTTCTCTTTAAAGTAAAAAGTGAAAGTTACCCTCTGGACTCGCCGTCACCATAAGTTTTTAACGACACTCATCGTTCAATCAAAACATGTGTGTGTTCAATTTTGTCAATACATTTCAAAAGTTGCCATTGACTTGTAGATTGAACTCATTAACATTGATGCGAATAGGGCATCATACCGACAGATAAACCCAACATTAAAATATGCTTAGCACGAGTTTTATAGCCTGCCTCGTTATTTATTTATATGCATAGCATATATTTTCTCTTTTGATGGTGGGGGGCTTTTCGCCCTCAAAAATGATCACATATGACCGCATGATCATATTGCGTAAATAGGCACACAAGTTAAAGAATTGCACCCACATGCATGCAAACAGACAGTAATATGGAAACTGTTGTCAAAGTTTAGCTTACTTCGTCGTCTATCTGTTTTTGTATAGGTCAGCCACGAGTTACGCTAATAAAGTAATTAGACCTCCTAAGGCAGACTATGGAAAAAAGGGGATACACGCGCGCTATAGCAGGCTTCTTTTGAGTCGTTCTCACCCAAGCTGTAAAGCAATATATAAGATCCGGTATAGCCATCGGCTTAATCGCAAAATTTTTCTCCCCAAAGAAACGCACAGTTACGAAGAGCGAGAATATAAAGAAAGGAAGATGAACATAATAGAAGAAATAAAAACATCATGGGTGGGCAAGATGGACCCTTTTGAGTCGTTCTCACCCAAGCTGTAAAGCAATATATAAGATCCGGTATAGTCATCGGCTTAATCGCAAAACTTTTCTCCCCAAAGAAACGCACAGTTACGAAGAGGGAGAATATAAAGAGAGGAAGATGAACATAATAGAAGAAATAAAAACATCATAGGTGAGCAAGATGGACCCTCAAATATCTTGTACCACTTCGCTTAATTTATTTGCTCTATAAAAACATGTTTTTGATGAGAAGGGGGCCATAGTGTAAATTTAACAAAATTAATATACGCATCAAAGCTCTTATTATTCTTCATCCATTCTCCCAAAATGTACTAAAAAGGGGACGGTGCAAATATAAAATTCTAATTTTCATATGGAAAATACGGCGTTTGTTGTCTGAAAATAATCAAAACATTTTATTCAAAGTATTGCGCCTCGCTAGCCATATATCGAGTCCATGACCCATCGATGCAAACAAGTGATAATCGAAAATCGAATCTGATTAGTTAGCCGTGCGCATTAGTACGTTCTAATTGAATGCTTCGAACATGCCACGAATATACTTGCAATATGGATGCATGGACGGATGAAATGTAAAAGAGTGCCCTTGTCTTGTTTTTTTGCTATTCTTGTCCCAGTGTGAATAGCGAACTGTGCAAATCAGTTACTTGTTATTAGCTGCGTTTGGTATTCATCGTTGCACCAGACTTTATAGCTAATCACAGACCGTATTTTTGTGATCCTACCCAACATCATGTATTGTCTTCGTGCCACAGCGATTTTATGTAATAATTTAATGTAAATGGTACCCATGAATGAATGCGCCTGGGATTCTTGAAACAAATTCCCTTTTCATGTCGAAAAATGATTCACTTTTACATCGTTCGAGGAAAGCTATTGGCGACATGCTCTTGTCTGAAACTTGAGTTCCTGTGAGTTGCGAAACCTGTGTCAGAAAAAAATGATGCTCATTACACGATCGGACAGTAACTACAGTGGCAGTTATATTCATTTACGGGTAGATTTCGGTTTCATGTTTTCAAACCTGGTAAGTACTCACTTTTCTTATATAGGGTGTCGTGCTAACAATAGTACTGTGTGGTTAAAATTTTGCATCCAAGTTCTTCGCATCAATTTAATATATTATCGAAACACTTTTAGTTATCGACTTTGGTCGGAAAACTTGGAAAATTAGAAATTTTTTTTATATAACGACTTTTTGGGGTAAGCCATAAAAGCCGTCCAATCCAACATGGGCAGACACTTAAGCCAGACAGACAATGTGAAATTGTCGCAATTCTTTAATTCTCCTAGATGTTCCATATATCGGCAGAAATTCATTATACCCCAGTCTGCAAGTGGGGCAACATTTCGGGATCATATGTCAAATATGTCAATATATTATATTAGAAGCGATCAACTTGAAAATTGTCTATGCTGCATTTGCTGCGATGCATACAAAAGTGTTTTTGATACCGGACATGTGTGACTTATCAATGCTGTTGTGGTATATCCAAAGGAAGATGTGGGAGAAAGCCAGACGTTACAATGATATAAAATATTTACATATTATTGTAACTCCATTACTATCACTCACTTTTATCATTGCGTGATTTTCCATTATAAACATAAATTTAAAATTATTTTTAAGATATCGTTATTGATAACGATCCACTGATCACATCGATTTTTATTACTCGATAGAAGATATATTTTTTTGAATAAATATTTTTAATGGAATGTTTGCTATAATATGCGACCATTCAGAATATGTTTTCTTCACACATCTCTTGAGCACTTGCTGTAATAAAGTAAGAAGCGGCTTTCTCAAGTATGCTACGGATGTTAATAAAATATTCAACTTCCTGTATACTGTCAGCGTAACCTTGACGAGTTATAAGAACCTGCTGCATATAATTTGTTTTGATATTATGAGCGACAAGAACGTATTGCCTAAGGACTCGATAAAATCGTGAAGCTTCGATTTAATTAGTTTTATATTTTGACTTTGATTTGTTTCTTGGTGAATAAGAAATGAATTTGCCCGGCAAATGGAACATCGATCTCATATTTGATTTAGCAGTGAATACGTCCAGCACACACTTTGCAATAAATTTCCGAAATTTTCGACAACTGGCATGCTATATATAGCCAGTGATAATGAACAATTGTTTTGCCTCAATACCTCTTGTAGGTTGTGAGTGACAAGTGAGTTAAGTTCCAATTTTTTGTGCACTGATAGTGTATTGCTAAGCTAATTCGCTGATTTTTTCTGCTAAAGGTTGAAAAGATCCTCATAAAAGTTTAAAAGGCCTCAGGCCTATTAAACCTCAGGTTTTTGAGCATTTTGTAAACATTGTTATGAGCATATTACGCTGATTTCTCAACTGATTCTTCAACCTCGTTTGAAGGGGGTAGAGCACTGTAAGCTTTTTAAAAAATCATTTTTTTTTTTTTTTTTGCTTCAAATTCTTTAGATGACAAAATGAACAATATTTTCTTTAATTGAGCGACCACAAAAAAGTGTGTAGGATAATATTTATCTTTCACCCTCCACTTCACTAAAAAGTGTTGTTAAGAGAACTTAATCTACTAGATCGTGATGTCCATCACAATTAATTTAGAATTAACACGCTTTACTTTTCGCTTTCCACTCCCCAAGTGTCTTTATGCGACACCTATATCAACCGTATTGTAATGGAAAAATTAATCCACTCGGTCGTGATGTCCACCATATTTATTTTTGAATTAATCCATTTTTAGGCCGATAATATATCTTCACGTGAGGAATGTACAAAATAGTTTTAGAAATTTTCTCTTGTTCACCTCACGTTATGGTTAATTAACAAACATAAAATCTCAAAAAAGTGAAAAAAAGAATTTGTAACATTGTGTGGGCATGGTCGATATATTCCATTTTCCCATAAATAGTAGAATTTTTTGCGCAGTAAATTTGAGAAATTTCAGACTTCTATCTTTTATGGTTTGTGAGTAAGAAGGAAAAATCCACAAATTTTTGTTTAGGAAAATGGAGTTGCGTTCAGTTTACGCTTTACTGCGGAGTTGCGTTCTGAGAAATTTGGTCCATTTTCAAAACCAACATGCGTCCATAGTCTTCCAATGTTTCGACCAAATTTGAAGTCGATATCTTCATTTATGCGACCAGAGGAGCGTCATACATCACACAGATGGACAGACATGGCTTAATCAATTGAGAATTTCATGCCGATTAAGAATATATATATACCTTATAGAGTGCTGCAAACATTATATCATAATCAGTAAATCCCCCAGTTTCAGAATATTCCATTGATCGAATATAAACATACGTTAAGGGATCTATCATGCGAATTTTGGAACCTTAGAATTACTTATGTATTGCCACCAAGTTCTACGAGTAGTGTTACTAAGATCACTGTAACTTGTTAACTGCTAGTCGAAATGTCAGAAAGTTTTAGTAAATACCATGTGAAGGTTGACACTGGCAACAATATTGCCAGGGGCGTATCAGACCGGAGACTTATTGAGTAATCTGCTCTATACGATACAAGTTACAGTCAATATATCGAGCAATTGCATCTTCGCACTATATTTAGTTAGTAGTGCGAATTCAGAAATAAATTCAGCCATAGGCGAATATAAGTTTTTCTTATCTTTGTTGATTTCTTGAAAGAATTTGTTTGAGATGTCAACGAAAACCACCATAACTAAATAACCAGTCAAATGAGTTACTGCCTCTTACATCGCTGGCATAGAAAAAAGAAAGGAGAGATGAGATATTTCTCATAAGTAAAATATTTGAAAATTCAATGATTGGAAGAATCATAATCCGATTATAAAGGTTTGCGTTATTCCAAAGCATCCGAGGCAGCAATGTGTGCGGTGTTGGCTGAAATATTTATCGTTAATTGTTTACAAACGCGTTTAAAAAGCAACAAAAGGAAACACGTGAGAATGAATAGAAACATAAGGCGTATAATGGATAAAAAAAGACAAAGAAAAAGAAAAAGGAAAAATGAATATTTAAAATAAATAAATAAATAAATGAAATTCTTAAACCATTAAAAAACCCTTTAAACTGCGGATTAACGCAATTATGATACAAATGTTGAAATTTAAATCCAATAAAAAAATATTACCAATTTTCTTAAGGATAAGGAATTAATTGAGACAATAAAACATGTGTTTCCCTGGCAACCGTAAGAAAGCATATAAAGGAAGCACGCGTTTGCGTTGAGTAACCAGCCAAAGGAAAGAAAAAATAAACGATAAGCATTTGCTGGTTATTATTACTATTATTATTGTTATTGTTGTTAGTATTTATTGATTTTTTTTTTTTAAGAAAAATTCAAACGTTTAGCTTGACTGAAGCACACTCACATGTAGGATCCGAATGAATGCACCCGCATCAAACCTCACTCATATTTCTAATGATATGTTTTCTCAATTTGATGTCGGCCATGACGGGCTGACTGTCAAATGCTTGACATCATTATAAGCGGCCACATAGCACGATCATTTTAACGGTTAGGCAGGCACCATGAACCGGAACTGCAAACAATAAATTGTAATCCCTTGTCTAAACGATAATTGATTAATCATCCCCAGGTTTTACAGAAAAAAAAAGCGAAAGACGACTACAAAAGTAAAGAAATGGAAATAAATAAAAGAAAATTCATCAATAAAATTCCGTTTAATGATCAAAAAAAAAAGAAAAAAAATGCAGAAAAGTTGTGTAAAACAAGCGTAGAGTGTGCTATAGATTACAAAAAAAAAAAAAAAGAAAAAAAGAAAACAGAAAAAATCATTCACTAAAGTGAACAATTGCAGATCGTGTTATTCTGACTCAGTAAACAAATGCTAGGTAGAAGGCTTTTTGATTAACTAACATTATTAAAAGAATCTTTTTTTCTTTAGTTACAAAAATATATGCAAAGGGAGGCTTTAAACGAAAAGTGGTCAAAAAATTATTCCGATCCGGACCACTTTCAATAGCGTTCGTTCCTGACCAAAAATACCTCAGTGTACCAAATTTTATCAACATATCTCGAAGATTGCGGCCTATAGGTTGAGCAAAAGGTTGGAACAAGACGGACAGACCGACAGACAGACGAACGGACAAACAATCTTAGCTTCGGAATCACTTTTTGAATGCATCGATAAAATAAAACAAGATCTCCTATAGGGGATGGTTGAAAAAGTGATCCGAATCGAACCATTTTCAGTAGCTTGTTTTGTCCTTGGACAAAATTGATTCCGAATCGATCAGTATAATAGATGGTGGGTATATCTTTAGTCCTCCTAGATGTTGCATACATTCGCACAAACTTAACACAGCCTTTTACCGAAAGTAGTGTAGTGTAGGTATAAAAGACTTTTTTTTAAAAACTATTAAGCTTTCAATTTAATGAATTTCTTCTTTCTCTTTATTTTCATTCTAAATTCGTATAAATTTTTCGCACATTCTCATTAAACAGCACGACAGAATGAAACTCGAACTTAATAGTTTGTGCTTTAAAAGAAAAATTTGTAAATTAATCATTATACCCTTTGCTGCAAAGTGAGACTTTGAAAGCCTGCTATATACAAGTTCGTATATGTTATATAATACATGGGTGAGTACGTAAACACACACATATGCTTAATTTTAACGGTCTGCTTACCATTACTGCTTAATGTCGAAATTGATGTCGCTGGTAATTTGTCAAACTTACGCACTCTAGTCTCTAACTGATTATGGTTAAAGAAGTTTCATAAGCATACAGCCAGTCGTACATAAACACATGCACATCTATTTTCTTTACGCACCACCACCACCGCCGCCACCATCACCATCACCACCAAGATTTTTATGGCTTCTTAAAGAGTATATGAAATGAAGTTTTTCATAAGATGAGCTTAAGTTTTCGTTGAAGCAATTTTGAAAACTATTTTCTTCTATATCTGCTATTTGTAGGCTACATACCGATTTCATCGTTGGCTTTACATCACGCTTCAGGCATCCTGTAGAGGACAATTATTCTTCATTAGTATGAGGTTCTGAATCGATTTATCCACATCCGTCTATCCATGTGTTTATTGGCATAAAAGTAGATGAAGAAGACTGACAGTTGGCATCAAAATTCTTGATTACATTCTGATCCCAGTTATTGGTATTATATGAAGCGTAATCTGCCAGCAAAGATGATCTTGAAAATTAAGTACACAAAAAACTCTGAACATAAACCGAAAGTTTCGATATATTTTCTTTTCATAATTGCCTGCGAAAAGGCCAATATTGAAATGGACCTATCAATTATTGTATATATGTACGTACCTATGTGTAATATAAAAGGAATGCATTGCGGATTTGTGGTAAGAGGAATCCGCAACGCATTTTAATCCGAACGCACTTTCCTCCATCAACATAACGTGATGAATAAGTAAAATATCTAACAATCGATCGAGATGCAAACAAAAAAAATTTCGTTAGTATCAGGTACAAAAAAAGCCTTCTGATGACCATATATCGGATAAATTTGATGAAATTTTCGTTAACTTAATTCACGTTTGGCAGTTAGGTAGAAGTTAAACGTAGTTATTTCTTGCACACCGTGAAGGAAAGTGAATATTATATTGTGACCAAATAGTAGGTATTTGGATCAGTGACATTTATTGGTGAAAATGATAATGTAATGCGAAGTATCAACGGTTAAGTTCAATGATTTTCACCTTTCTCTACATAAAACGACAGTTCCCCATGCAGTGTTATTGAGTTATTCAGTGCTATTCAGCGCTAATCATAGAATTTTCAAAATTGCATTTCTGCTGCCGAAGCTCATTAAACACCCTTATAAAGCTTATGACGATGCTGCTCATTGGTTTCGATTTCAAGGGATGAAAAATAGTGATTTTGATATTGATGAAAAACGACAGCCTGGATGGCCACAAAAGTTCGTAGACACGACTTATTGAACGAAAACCCACCTCAAACTCTCAAAGGACTTTCGGATACCTTACGAGTTGATTAGTCAACTGTTCCTAGACTTCTGCATGCGATGGGAATGATCCAAGAGGAGGTGGCAATGGCCACCATACGAATTGCCTGAAAAAAGACTTCTCTGGGGCGGGTCGTAGCTCGTCTCTACTACGATAATCCAAAGGGCAAAATGTCATGGGTTAGTCCAGGGGAGCCATCCCCATCGATACTGAAGCGCAATATTTATGGCCATAAAGTTTCGCTTTGCATATGGTGCGAGCAGCAAGGTATAGTGCATTACGAGCTGCTAAAACCGAATGCAACAGTTGCTGCAGACATCTACCGACCAGCAATAGCGACTAACCGACGCATAGTTGAATGACAACACTCGCCCATACGTTACAAGTATTATCAAGAATACGTTGTTGCGGCTCGAATGGGAAGCGTACTAATTCGACATGCCGCCTTGTGATTACCACTTGTTCAGGTCGATGCAGCATGGCTTGACTGGTGCGCGGTTTCGAAGTGCTGAAGAGGTACGAGAATAGGTCGATGATTGGATCGCTGCCAAATTAATATCGGTTCTCCCACACGGCATCGCCCTGCTGCCAGAAAGATGGGAAAAAGTTGTAGAAAATGACGGAAAATATTTTGGTTCACATATGTTGTAACCTTTCCCAAGTGAAGAAATGATCACAATACATGCAGGCACACAATATAATTTTTTCAAAATTTAAACATCAAAAGTAACTAAATCTTTCGGTCGGTATGATAAAAGGTGAGTCTATGTTAAGCCCTTCTGGGTGTTACTTACGTCCTTCTGCCCTACATACCCGATATCGCAAATGACGTACGGTATAAACGTACCGTTAAGGGTTGCCCTGATATTTAATTCGTTTCCATTTTCACAAAAACGCTTATATCGACTCGTTTCAGTGATTGGCCAACAAAAACTACGAATCAAAAACCGCTGATATTTTGGTGAGTACACATCAGTGAATGACCAAAACCCACTCCTAACTTTTACAGACTAGTGTTATCATCTTCATCTTCAGGTCGGACACTTTTCAGCCAATCTGCATATGTATCTAAGATATGGCAAAAGCATTTAAGAAGAAGAGCTGCTCAACTTTAGAACAACACTCACTGCTCATACCGTTCGAGATTTTCTCATTTCTAAATCGAACGCAGGCAAACATTGCTACCCCTTCCTCTTCTCCTTGACTTAAAACGCTTTCTAATCCTCCTCATGCCTGGGTGCAAAAGAGGATATGTTTTGCGCGACCGATCAAACGTAGAAGATGAGGAGATCGATCATCTTCCTTCATCTCCTCACGGAAATCGACGGAACAGTAACATTTTTAAATTCAATTTAAATCGCTGTCTCACCTAAGTATTGAGATTTTTTTCTTCTTTTTGTTTTTGTCTTAACTATTTTAAGTTTAACAAAAATTTTGTTCGAGAAACCGCGAGATTTATTTCAAATGAAATTTGAAAGAGAATTTCCATTATTCGCCAAACTCATTAGAATGATTGAATTCATTATTTTTGTTCTCGTCCGCAGAACACCTGTAAAACTTTTGATTGCTTATCGCACACATAAACCCAACATTAATTAACATTATATTCATTAGAGAACATGTCTCGCCGCCAAAATTATCATTAGCTGAAAAGTGAAAACAACAACAACTGCTACATACAATGTCGCAGAACGTCATTTAGGCGAATATTAAAAATTGAAGAAGAAAAAATTACAAACGTCAAAAGCGAAATGCAACAAATATTATGAAAATCTTATAACTAAGCCACCCATGCACTCACGCATACGCACACACACACACATGCACACACAGGGACCCATAAGCCAGCAATCAACTGTGCTTAAAACATCATAGAGAATAAAAAATAGAAGTAGTAGAAGAAGAAGAAGAGAAACACCAGCAAAAAAAACGACATTCGCTTCGAAACGAATCGTGGATACTCACCATCCGAAGTAAGACTACCTCAGCTTTAGTGTTTACTCCTCAGTCAGTATCACGGTTGAATTCATATACACAGTATATATATATGTATATATATATATACATAATCTTATATACTCGTGTGCACAGAAAAATAAGTACGATATGGACTTCTCAGTTTTCTGTCCACATGGGCATACGTATATATGCGTATATAAATATTCTCAATCGGCTGTACTGATAGATAGACTTACCTTCGCCTTATACGTTATATAGATCATTATATATTATCTGTTCATTATACGTACATACATATATATATGTATATACATACATATATATATACATACATATATATATATATACATATATATATATATATATATATATATATATATATATATATATATATATATAT